>APFE031697581.1:74677-89636 GCA_000404065.3 Pinus taeda
TAATGAAATAATATCATTATTTAAATACTTTTTTCAAAAACTAGTCGTTTAATATAGCCGTTACTTAATAATATTTGTTTTTAATATACTAATAATTAATATTATAATTCAAACATTATTGTTCAAATATAGTCATTACTTGAAATTATGTCTTTACATTGCTCTCTATTTAAGCCTTTACCATGGTCTGTCTCTTCATCTGGTCTTGATGATGAACCGCACTTGTTGGTTCGAAACGCGTCGGCCAAAAAATTCTCTCATGTGATTTCTACCAAAAGACTTTGTTTAATTCATTATGAATCACAGAAGTGTGGATACAAAAATTAATAATTTGTCTGTTTATTTTTAATAATTGGCTCAAATATGATAAGGAATATTAATTAATTAATGGTTTAATGAATTATTCCTAGAAGATAATTAAATAAATAATGATTTATTTAATTATTCTTCATCGGTTTAATTATAAATTACTTAACAAATGTGGTTTATTAAGTAATTTTTCACAGTGAAAGCAATTTTACTATGGTAAAATTGGCCTTACATGGTGTACTTGATCCATCTAGTAAATTAGGCTAGATGATCAATTTTTTGGTGATAACATCTGTTGTAGCGTAGTAGTTGCACTTTATTTTAGTACAGTCAAGTTTTATGGATATGATATGTTTTAAGTGATGAAAGTAATGTGGCAAAGTAATGTATGAATGTGAAGTAAATTATGAATGTTAAAGACAAAATAACAGAAAAATACCACATTGCATCATCCCTCAAGGTTGTAGAAACCTGGTTTTACATCCTCCCATCGTCACTTTGGGTGAGACTGTGATCTGGTTTCAGGTCGTTGCCGAAAGGGCCGGTGATTGGGGGTTTTGTTGGTGCGTAGTAAAAGATCGAACTTGGGTCAACCCAACCTAATCCAACACATATCCTGATCCTTGCCAATGCTTTACTGCCACTTATGGATGTTACTCTCCTATGCCTTAGCCAAATTGGCTCCCTCATATGCAAAGTTAGGGGTGGGCCCTAGGTTGGAGGGGACCTTCCTCTTTTGTAATTATGCCAACACAAGCTACATCTCAGTCACATTTGCAATAACTTTAGCTACCCTCTAATTATCCTTGTCAAACAAAATAGAGGCCTAAACTACTAGCTCAGCCAATTCCTAATCCAAATATTAATAAAGTAGTCCAACCCACCTACAATGTTGAACTATCACATTTTCTTACCTATTCTATTTCATCTATGGAGTGTAAAAATATTCATTTTTGTTTTGGGAAGGTTATTCAAAATCAAACTTCACCCATTATCCAAGAATAAGATGAAGAAAATAACCCTCCATAACCAAAATTTCTTTCTCCAAAAGCTCTAAATATTTCAAAATAATAATCCTCTGGAACTGAGCTTGATTCTTATTCCTTATCCAAAGAGACTATGTCTCAAACATCCTCTGGTATAACCTAAATTTGATCTCTTAGGAGTTGAGAAATGTGTGTGTGAAAATTCCATTATTTCAAGCTATTAAATATGTCCATATCTACACAAAATCAGTCTAAGAACTTTATTAAAAGAAACCAGGGAGAAAAAAGTGAGATCGTGAGATAGTACATGTGAATGGAAAATTAACAGATTTACTATTGGGAAAATTATTTACAGCAAAGTATGGGAATCTAGGAATCCCTATCGTTATTGTTAACATTAACAATAGTCCCATAGCCATTACCTTGATAGATTTAGGGGAAGCCATAAATTTCATGATGAAGGAAACTATGTAGAAGATTAAGTTATTCGGTCTTCAACCAACCCCAACTATTCTCCAATTGGTCGATGGATCCACCTTAAAACTAGAAGGGGTGGTGGAATACATCATCATTTACATAGATTCATGGGAATATCTGATTGACTTTATGATTCTCCTACCTATATCTAATCTTGGAGGCTACCCCTTAATCCTTGGAACACCTTGGCTAGCCACAACAGAAACTTATATCAGTTGTAGGTATGCAAACATGACCATTTCCCATGAAAACTCTTCTAAAAATCTTTCTCTTTATCCTCCCACCAAACCTTTCTTGGAATTTGAGAATTCTCTTCAATTTGAAGACAATGATGAGGAATATATCGGACCTCTCTTGACTATTTATCAAGCCTCAATATTTAAAGAGCACACTGAGGATAATATAATTTGTACCTTTATAGCACATGCTTACATCAAGAACAACTCAAAAATGGATCAAGTCTTAGGGAGGAAATCCCGAGAGACATATTCACAAATCGAACTAGCACAATAATTCGATTCAATAGCTCTACTTGAAGTTGCCATAGAAAATCAAAATGAAGTTATTAAAATTTATCTGCAAAATACTTTGAATGTTAACGCCCGGCTAGAACCATCACAGCAAAAGCAGCTGATGGAAATGCTGAAGAAAATTAGCAATGATTTTTCTTGGGACTATAATGACATGAAGGGGTCTCCCTATTTGTGTACCCATCATATTTACATAAAAGAGGACTCTCGATTTATTAGGCATCCCCAAAGGAGAATGAACCCTGCTCTAAGGGACATAGATAAAGAAGAGTTACAAAAATTGTTGAATTCAGGTTTTATGTAGCCTATCTCTAATAGACATAAGTTGGTCTCACCCCTAATCATTGTCCCTAAAGAATGGAAAAGGATGAGTCTATGTTAATTATCAAGAATTGAATAACGCTACCCTAAAACATTACTTTCCCCTACCTTCCATTGATCAATCCTTAGACACATTAGTAGGGAAGTTATTTTTATTTCTTAATGGATTCAGTGGTTGCAATCAAATCCAAACAGCCAATAAGGATCAGGAAAAAACTACCTTTACTTGTCCATGGGGAACTTATGCTTACTTAGTACTCCCATTTAGATTATGTAATTCTCCAACAATTTTTCAGCGGGCTATCCTCGAGAAATTTTCTGATTTAACTTATGATTTTGTTGAGATATATATGGATGATTTTAAGGTATAAGGGGAAACTTTTGAAGAAACCTTGGAAAATATTGAAAAGGTACTATTTTTATTTCAAGAGACCAAACTTTCTCTCAACAATGAGAAATGTCAAATGCTTCTCATTGAAGGAATTATATTAGGACACCATATCTCTTCTGGAGGGACTAGGGTGGACCCTATAAAAATAGAAGTAATTATTAAATTATAAACCCCAACTACACAAAAGGATGTCTGCAACTTCTTAGGATATGTGAAATATTACCAAAGATTTACAGAAAATTTTTTCATCTTTTGAAAAAATTTGTATACTTTTGTTGGGATGATCAATGTCAATTGAAATTTCATGCCCTCAAAGAAAAATTAACTCCTATTTTGTGAGGTCCTAACTAGTCCTTACCTTTCCATATTCATATCAATGCCTTAGATACATCCATTGGGATTGTGTTAGGTCAAAAGGAGGAACAAAAACCTTATGCCATTTATTATATCAGTAAAAACTTAACCCTGACAAAATTAAACTATACAGTAGCTAAGAAATAATTCCTTGCCATGGTTCATTCCGTAAACAAATTCCACCATTACATTATTGCATATCATGTATTTGTGCATACTAACCACACTGTTTTCTGATAGCTTATGAATAAACCTATTACTCATGATACAGTGACTAGGTGGCTTCTCCTTCTACAAGAATTCAATATTACTATCATTGATAAACTAGTAAAGGAGAATGTCATTATTGATTTTCTATCATAACGTCATAATACAAATAAGTCCATCCCTATAGAATATGTATTCCCCAATGATATTTTTTTCCTTATCTACTAATGTACCCTAGTATGAAAATATCGCTAATAATTTGGCTGCATGTAAAACTCCCACAACACCTGTCACCTAGAGAGTGGCAAAAAGTTGTTATAAATAGTGATATGTACTCTTGGATCCAAGGGTACCTATTCCAAACCGGACCTAATCATGTGATCTAGAAATGTGTCTAGGAAGATTAATTTTATGATATCTTAAAAGTATGTCATGACGAGCCTTATGGGGGCCACTTTGCTAACAAAAGGACTACAAATAAAGTTCTATGACGAGGATGTTATTCGCCAACAAATTTTAGGGATGCTAAAAAGTATGTCAAAAGTTATGATAAATGTCAAAAGAAGGGAAGACCAACACAGTATGATGAGATGCATCTACAACCACAAGTTATGCTAGAGATTTTGAAAAGTGGGTTCTTGATTTTTTAAGGCCAATTAATCTACCACCAAAACAAAAGGCATACATTTTGGTGTGCACTGATTATGTGACCATGTTGGTTGAAGCTAAGGCCCTGCTAAAGGAGACAGAACAAACAATGGTTAATTTCTTATATGAAGAAATATTTTTATGTTTTGGCATCCCATAAGATATTGTTACTAACCAAGGAACTCAATTGACTTCTAAATTGATCCAATCCATTACTGAGAAATTTAAAATCAAGCATCAAACGTCCACTCCATATCACCCTTAGGGGAATGGGTAATTAGAGGTTACCAACAAGGTTTTGGAAGTTATCTTGACTAAGATTATGCAACACCATCACAAATATTGAGCCAAGAAACACCCAGAAGCCTTGTGGGCTTACAGAGTGACTTGTAAGGATACTATTAGGTTCACACCTTATGAGCTTGTATACAAGAAACCGTCCATCCTTCCTATTGAATTCAAAATCAAAACATTGGGAACAACTTTGGAGGTAGGGATGGAACTCTATAAGGCTCAAAAGAATCAATTGGACCAACTTAATGAACTTGATTAAATCTATTGAGATTCCATAAAACAAACATTTGTTGTCCAGCAGCAATGAGAAAAGTGGCACAAAGGATTCATCCAAAATAGGAAATTTAAAGGATATTGGACCCTCTTATTGGATTCAAGATACAATTATTTCAAAGGAGAGTTTTACGTTTGATGATTGGGATCGTGAAGTTGAAATTGTGTTTGAAAATGGATCTATAAATCTCCATACCATTGATGATACCTAAACACCATTGGTGGCCAACGAGCATCGCCACATGCAATATCAAAGGCCAAAATCCGAAGAGGATTTCATCAAGGAATTATTCAATAAAATTTATTTAAAGGTCATGGAGAAGATGGATAGTGCATCACCTCCTACGACCTCTTGATTTTCTAGTCCTATGTTTCTAAAAACAAAGGAGAAAAAAAACAAAATAGCAAATGGAAAAAACCTAGTTTTGGGTGCTTTTGGCACCTATTAATATTGGAAAACCAATTTCTAGCCAAGTTAATAAGGAAAAAAATCCTTCTAATTGTGAAAACCTTTTCGAAGGTGTAGATGGACATGATTTTGTTGGAAAACCAGGAGACTGGCCAATAGAGTCTAAAAAAGAAAGAGAGAGAGAGAGAGAGAGAGAGAGTAATATATATATATATATACACACACACACACACAGACGCACACACTTATGAATAAACTTATATTAAGTTATCCACACATATCTTTCCCTGAAGGCACATAATGATAAAGATTATTTTTCAAGGTGGGTTGTGGAATTACACCTAGAGCATGAACATGGTATCAAGAAAACATGGCGATGTTGTGATCCTACCTAATCTCTGGGTTATTTTTTTTCTTCAGTATTTTGGTTTTTCTTTAAGCAAAGAATTTAAAGATACTTAGAAAACAATATGTGTACCTGGATATTCATCATACTACTTATTCATTGAAAAGTCCTTTTACACTTTAGCCTATTCACCTTATCAATATTTTGACCTTCTTTTATCCTCTTGCTTATTTTTATCCCTAAGGACTAAATCTTGTTTTAACACATTTATATCCTTATCTTTACTTTCATTTAAGTTTAAGAACTAAAATCAAAACAAAAAGGGGGTGGAGAATTATCTCAAGTCCTTTCTATAATCCTAAACTACCTAACCCATATCCCTAGTGTGCATTATAATCGCATTTCAACCTATTTGACTCATAGCCCTAGTGTGCATTATAATCTTGTTTCAAATATATACCACTGGCCCTTATCAATATGTATTGCAACAAGTTATACATTAAAGTGAAATGTGGGGTGTTACTTGAGAAGTCTTGACTGCCAGGGTGACTAATCATCATTTGTCTCAACACTGCATTGACCTCCTAAGAAATAGCTTATATGCCAAATAGGAATCTTCACTTGACGAGGGTCTTATCCATATCCAATTAGAAGAGAGGGATGCATACATCATGTGAAATATCGAAGGTATGCCACCTTCCATCATTTAACATCCAATGAAATACTGTTTCCATAGCTTGAAAACAACTCTGGGATTTGGTTCATTTGAATGGTCAGCCACTAAATTATGGTCATTCATTGAAGCAGGGTATGGTTACAGAGTAGTTTGTATGAGAATCAAATTACAGTGTGGGGTTTACAAGAAAATCCATAAGGGGCACCATAAATCATATTGAACCATTTAGATTAAGCGCAAGGTATGGAACATCTTAGTAGTAGCGGGATGGGCTGATTCCTTGGCTGATTCCAAGGACATGATGCATCTGTCGCACTATAATTTTCATATACTTTTAATTAAGTATGAGAAATTTTTAGGCACAACTTACTATAATGATCAATGAACCAATGATCTCTATGGTAAATAACTCTCTCGGGGTGGATAGGACTAGACAAAAAAATTCAAAATTGAAGGAGAATGCTAGAGTCATTTCCTACAAAATCCATCCTTGCTCCCATACTTAAGGAATGGTATTTTCTGAGAGGCCTTACTTACTCTCTAGAAATATGTTTCCTCTGTTATTTAAAAGTTTTTGACATGAGAGGGGAGGTATAGCCTGGTCTGTCATTATCACATCAGGATATCAAGGAACTTAACAAGGTGCAAACCCCTTAATATGTTGTATTTCTTGCTTATCATCCTAACGAAGATGGTTACATTAGTTTGGCAGAAAAAGAAGAACCCAAAGCTAGGCTATATCATCAAGGCCTCATAAAGATGTTAATTGAATATAACTACCATAGGTTTGATATACTATGGTAAGTCTACATTCAAGGAATCATAATCAAGCCAAGGGAAAGAGTCCTACCTCAAAGCAAAGAAGTAATTCTTATGGTCCCTTTGGCAAGTGAACGTCAATACTCTACCATAATTTCAACAATTCCACAAGCTCCAAAAGATAAAGGTTCGGCCCTTAGCTTTGAGACTTCAAGCTCAAAAGAGGAAATGTCATCACCCAAGGAAATAAATTCTAATGTGTCTGAGAAAGCTATAGAGGAATTTCACAACTTTATCTATCAAGAGGATGTCAGGACTGCGAACCCTACTGAAGAAAATTTTATTGAGGAGATTTATCATTAGTGTAATAAAAGTAATGTTGTAAACCCCAAGCATTTTTTATTTTTTAACCGTAGTTATCAAGATTTAATCAAACAAAATAAAAAGCTTATTATAATGAATGAGAAGCTCAAAGAAATATTAAAAAGACATAGGCCTAAGTTTAACAATTTGGGGGCTCTACTTCATGCCATGGACCAAGAGGAAGATTCCACAACCAGAGCCAAAACATTTTTTGAAGGGTAGAATGAGGAAGCCCAAGATGTTATTAACGTCATCCTAAATGAAATTTTAACCAATACTTATACATTTATTGAACTCAAACCTGATATGCCACAATGGCAGATAAAGGATGACCTATTTGAATTAGGAACTATCAATAAACAAACCCATAGATAGGTGATAGAAAAGTTAAAACAAAGCTTCTTGTCCTGATGATGGGTCCTGGTATGGAATTCAAATGTCAACTTGAAATCCAAATTATGGAGCATAATACGGACTTTTCTTCTTCAAATCCTATCCACGGGAATCTGCAAACAAGAAAGTTAAAACCATTGTGGTTCTCAATGTGTCTAAGTCAAGAAGAAAATTAGAGGAATTAGATTGCCAAGTGGAAATATTTGTACTAGAAAGAAAAAAAAACTAAAAGAAGTAGCTTGTGATATTGGTGCACAGATCTCTACCTATTGGATAGCCAAAATTATGAAATAAATCAACCATAATCCTTGTTGAAAATAGCAACAAGAAATGCTAAAAATAGCATTGCTATAGATAGCACTTCGGGATAAATTCCAATTTTAATTAGTCCCTAAATTAAAATCGAGAATTAAAATTCAAATTTGATCTCACAGCTGTTTGACAAATAATTAATTAATTCATATTGAGTTAATTAGTTGGAGAAAATCAAACATGAAGTCTATGTGAAGACATGCAATAGTTATCCCTTTGATTGAGGAAGTTATCCCTCAATTAAGGAGATAAGGATGAGTTGTATTTGAGTTGTAATTAGTTAGCTCAGTTAACTGAGTTAAGTCCAGTTAGATTAGTTCTAATGGTTTGTGGAACTATTGTGAGTTCAGTTAGTTAATGCATGCATGCATGCAACTAGTGTACTTCAAATAATTGAATATTCTCTCATAAATAACTCATGCATGTTAGTTCAGTCAGAGACCCAGTTGAGATCAAAGGAAGGGACAATGTACTATCAGTTGCAGGAATATTCCCATGAGGATATCTCTTGCATGTAGAAGGAACTCATTCCTTGAGGATTGCACAGTTTACATAGAGGTCAGAGCAGTTTGTGAGGGATTATTACACACAGGTGGCAGCTTGAGGACCCAGGAGAAACTGCGCAAGGAAATAGGAGGCTTGGAGGACTTAAGGAAGGCATATGCGTTGTCTATTTTGTCTATGAACAGCAGTGAGGGATTGTACTAAGAGTTGGATAGCTTGTGAGCTAAAGCTCTGTGTAATCCTGAGATATTTCCACTTGTATGATAATACAGATATCGAGGTTTTTAGCTCAGGCTTTCCCCAGATTATTCTTCTATGTTTCATGTGTGATTTATTTCTTCTTCATCTGTTATATGTGTTCTATTTGATCTTGCTCAAAATTGATTAAGCTCCCGCAAGTTTGATTGTAGAAGTAGATTAAGTATTTTGATTTAGTACATTGCATAATCAGTTTAACCTACAGTGAGAATTTCTACATGGTATCAGAGCAAAGGTGATCAAAGCAGAGAACAGTATATTGTGAAGGGAGAAGTTCGAAGTTTGAAGTTCTTGATTGTAGGTACAAAATCGATTTCCTATCACATCTCAAAGTTCACCAATGGTGTTCAATGGCTTGAGACTTGAGTATGCCCTAGATGGTAGCTCGAATTACATAGCATGGAAGGATCACATGGAAGCGGTATTAGAGGACAATGGTTTGAAGGACTTCATTGATCAATAAGTCCCCAACCCAACAGTAGCTAATGCAAAAGAATTGGCGGAATGGAAGAAATGTGTGGCGAGAGTGAGGAGGATTCTTCTGGAGGGAGTTCAAAACCATATTGTCTCGAGTCTCCATGGGAAGGAGACTCCATTTTCAATGTGGAAGACATTGAAGGATCTATATCAGAACAACAGTGACCATAGGAAGTTGGCGCTGAAGGAAAAGCTTCAGAAAATCAAGTGTGAAAAGTGTGACACGATCTCTACATATCTGAACAAGCTCACCACCTGCAAAGATGAGCTTGGAAGTGTAGGAACCACGGTAGCTGATGATGATATGGTGAGTCTTGCTCAATTTGATCTTCTTAAGAGCTGGCATAGCTACCAGGACTTAGTGAATGGAAGAGAGAAACTGCCAGATTGGGACCAACTATGGTCGGATCTAATGCAGGAGGAGATCCGGAGAAACACCAGAGATGATTCTTCATCTAAGCATGATGATGAAGAAAATCTAGCATTATCCAGTAAGGCTAGGAATGGGAAAGGGAAGGCTTCCCATCCCAAATCGAGTTCTTCTCATGGTGGGAAGAAGATTGACAAATCTAAAATGCGATGCTTTAATTGTCATGAGGTGGGCCATTATGCAAAAAATTGTCCATTGAAGAAATCCAAGAAGGGATCCTCAAAGGGATTAGATGGTGAGGCACTGGCCTCATAGTTCGAATTGGATTTTACCCTCATCACATGTATGGTTTCATCGATGGTGGGTTGTGTTTGGTACCTGGATAGTGGAGCCTCATTCCACATGACCGACGATAAGATTTTATTCAGTACCTTGGAGGAGAAGGACCTCCAAATGCACATAGAGATGGGCGATGATGGAAAGTACCATGTTTCAGGTGAAGGTACAATTGTGTTTCAGAGGGAGCATGGAACTCCTCTCACCCTGATTGATGTAAAGTATGTGCCTGAACTGAAGAAAAACTTGGTATCGGTCACTATGTTGGAAGAAAAACGCTATGATGTAGTCTTCAACAAAGGAAAGGTGTTCCTGAGACACATAGCCACTGGACAGACCAAGGGGATTAGGATTCGAGTGAAGAATCTCTACAAGCTGGAGGTAGATGATTGCACTGCATTGAGTTCCAAAGAAGAATTGGTGCAAAGCCAAGATATTGGCAAGCTATGACATAGAAGGTTGTTCCACTTGCATCATGGGGCCTTGAATATCATGCAGCAAATCTCTACCGGACTTCCCAAAGGTAAACTTGAGCAAGTAGATACATGCAAAGGTTGTACCTTGGGTAAGTATGCAAAATCTTCCTTTCATGATCGGGATAGTCAAGCTGAGGTGATCTTTCAACGAGTTCACACAGATGTGTGTGGACCATTCTCGACAGCCTCCACTGCCAAACAAAGGTACTGTGTTATTTTCATTGATGATTTTTCTCGTAAGTGCTGGATATATTTCATGCAGAAGAAAGATCAAACCTTCTCCAATTTTTGTGAGTTCAAAGACTTGGTGGAGAAGGAATCAAGGAAGAAGATAATGGCCTTGAGGAGTGACAACGGTGGAGAGTATGTCTCCCAAGAGTTTAAGGACTTATGTGCAGCAAAAGGAATTAAACAGGAACTAACGGCACCCCATAACCCACAGCAGAATGGGGTGGCCGAGAGGAAGAACAAAATGATTCTAGGAGCATCTCGAGCGATGCTGCGAGACCAAGGCCTACCACTTCATTTGTGGGCTGAGGCATGCAATACAGTGGTGTACTTGCAGAATAGAAGCCCACATCACATACTTGGGATGAAGACATCTGAGGAAGCTTTCCCCAGGAAGAGACTAGATGTGAGTCACTTCAAGATATTTGGCTCATCGATATTTTTCCATGTGACCAAAGATTCCCAAAAGAAGCTTGAGCCAACAGCTGAGTTGGGGATACTTGTGGGGTACACTGATACACCCCACAACTATCGGGTGTTCTTGCCTACCAGTCAGAGGACAGTGGTATGCAAAATCTAAACTTAGAAGAGCAGAAGGCCATGCGAGTTTCCCTTAAGAGGGAGCTCAAGTTGCATGTAGAGGAGGAAATTTTGGTTCCTAAGGAGGAGCAGCCTCAGACTAATGTGGAGTAGCCACATGCAAAGGTTCCAGGAGTGGAGACATCCACTCATTCAGAGTCTTCCAGAGAGGGGCGGAAACGCACAAGGGAAGCTGAAAAATTTTTTATGGATGCAAGAGAGAATGTGGGAGAGCCATCTTCTTAGCGCAGATAGAGGAGGTCACCTGAGCAATACACTAGTTACATGGCCCTTGTTGGGGAGTGTGTAGAGACCCAACCATCTTCCTTTGAGGAAGCAGTGCAGCATCCAGTTTGGGTTGATGCTATGGTGGAGGAGTATGACTCCATAGTTCGGAATAGTGTTTGAGATGTGGTTCTAAGACCGGAGAACAAGTCAGTTGTGAGTTCTCTTTGGCTTTACAACGTAAAGCAAGCTATTGATGGTAGTGTGGAGAAACATAAGGCAAGGTTTGTTGCCCGTGGTTTCTCACGGGTCGAGGGGATCGACTATGATGAGACTTTTGCTCCTATAGCAAGGTATTCATCTATCAGATCGATGTTGGCACTATCAGCACAGATGGGTTGGAAGATCCATTAGATGGATGTGAAGACTGCATTCCTCAATGGCAAGATTGAGGAAGAGGTGTACATAGAGTAGCCAGAAGGATTTGAGACCTTCGATCGTGAGTCGCATGTGTGCCAACTCAAGAGAGCTTTTTACAGGCTGAAGCAAGCACCTCGTGCTTGGTACACCAGGATCGATAGCTACTTCACTGGGTTAGGCTTCACTAAGAGTGAAGCGGATGCAAACCTTTACCACATAATGGTAGAAGGTAAGCCATTGATCATTGTTCTTTATAATAATGACCTAATATTAACAGGTGATGTTCAGTTGATCAAGTCTTGCAAGGAGGATCTTGCAAGAGAGTTCGAGATGAAAGACATGGGTCTCATGCACTACTTTCTAGGCATGGAAGTGTGGCAGAAGGATGGGGAAGTGTTTGTGTCTCAAGGCAAGTATGACAATGAGATACTTCGGAGATTCCACATGGAGAAGTGCAAGCCCATGTAGACTCCTCTAGCAGGTAACTGGAGGAAGGAGGATGCTACTTCAGGTGAGGTAGTAGCTGCTACTATGTATTGGCAGCTTGTGGGTTCATTGATGTATTTAGTGAACACATGACCAGATTTGTGCTTTGCGGTGAACCAGCTGAGTCAAGCTATGGTTCAGCCTACCAAGATGTTTTGGAAGGCAGCTAAGCATGTGCTGAGATACCTCAGAGGCACATCTCAGTATGGATTATGGTACAGACGGATAGAGGGAGTGAAGCTTCAGGGCTTCACAGATGCAGATTGGGAAGGGAGTCCATCAGATTGGAAGAGCACATCAGGAGGAATTTTCAACCTTGGTTCAGCTGTAGTTTCTTGGTATAGCAGGCACTTAGCTCAGCAGAGGTTGAATACATGGTTGCAATCCAGGCATCATGTGAGGCCATTTGGATGCGGAAAATTCTAGTTGGTTTGTTTGATCAGAGGATGGATCCAACTATGATCTATTACGATAATCAGAGTTGTATCAAACTCTCTAAGATTCCAGTATTTTGTGATAGATCCAAGCAATTGATATCTGGTATCATCATCTTCGAGACTGTGTGGTGAAGAGGATCATGTTGTTGAAGTATGTTTCGACCGAGGAGCAAGCTGTAGACATTTTGACTAAGGCTTTGTCAAAGTGTAAATTTGAGTTCCATAGAGACAGGATCGGGGTGGCAAATAATCCCTTTCTTGTTGAGAGGGAGTGTTGAAAATAGCAACAAGAAATGCTAAAAATAGAAATGCCAAAAATAATATTGCTATAGATAGCATTTCGGGATACATTCCAATTTTAATTAGTCCCTAAATTAAAATTGAGAATTAAAATTCGAATTTGATCTCAGCATCTATTTGAAAAATAATTAATTAATTCATCTTGAGTTAATTAGTTGGAGAAAATCAAACATGAAGTCTATGTGAAGACATGCAACATTTATCCCTTTGATTGAGGAAGTTATCCCTTAATTAAGGAGATAAGGATGAGTTCTATTTGAGTTGTAATTAGTTAGCTCAGTTAACTGAGTTAATTTCAGTTAAATTAGTTCCAAACAATTGGAGGAACTAATTGTGAGTTTAGTTAGTTAATGCTTGCATGCATGTAACTGTTGCTCTCCAGATAACTGAATATTCTCTCATAAATAACTCATGCATGTTAGTTCAGTCAGAGACCCAGTTGCGATCAGAGGGAGGGACATTGTACTATTAGTTGGAGGATTTTTCCTATAAAGGAAACTCATCCATGCAAAAGGAATTATCTCCTTCAGGTTTGTGCAATTATTTCTAAGCCAAGTGAGTAATGTGAGGTGGGAATTCACACAAGTGGAAGCACTGGACCCCAAGAAAAGCTGCACAAGGAAATAGGAGGCTTGGAGGGCAGAGGAGAAGGTTGTGAGAGCCTTTGACTGTCTATGAACAACAATTGTTTGATTGTAGAGAGAGCAGGATAGCTTGAGAGCTGATTCTTTTTGTAATCTGAACATATTTCCACTTATATGATAATAAGAGATTGGCGTTTTAGGTTGAGGATTTCCCTAGGTTATTTCTTTTGTGTTATGTGTGATTGATTTCTCATTCTCAATTATATGTGTTCTCATTGATCTTGCTCATATTCGATTAAGCTTCCACAAAGTTTGTTGTAGAAGTAGCCCTTGTATTTTTCTTTAGTATATTGCATAATTTGTTGATATATAGTGGGAAATTCTACATGGTATCGGAGCAAAGGTGATCAAGGCGAAGAACATATACAAGAAGGGAGAAGTTCGAAGTTTGAGGTTCCTGAATATAGAAATCGATTTCTTATCACATCTCAATTTCACCAATGGTGTTCAACGGTTTAAGACTCGAGTATGCCCTTCATGGCAACTCGAATTATATAGCTTGGAAGGATCACATGGAAGCAGTATTAGAGGATAACGGTCTAAAGGACTTCATTGATCAAGAAGTCCCCAAGCCGACTGATGCTACTCAATTGGCGGAATGGAAGAAATGTGTGGCTAGAGCAAGGAGAATCCTTCTAGAGGGAGTTCAAGACCACATAGTCTTGAGTCTCCATGGGAAGGAGACACGGTTTTCGATGTGGAAAACATTGAAATATCTATATCAAAATAGCAGCGATCAGAGGAAGATGGTGCTGAAAGACAAGCTTCGGAATGAGCTTAGAAGTGTAGGTATCACGACAGCCGATCCCTCACCACCTGTAGGAATGAGCTTAGAAGTGTAGGGATCACGACAGCCGATGATGACATGGTGAGTCTTGCGCTCCTCAGTCTTCCTAAGAGCTGGCATAGCTACCAAGAATCAGTAAATGGAAGAGAAAAACTACCAGATTGGGAACGACTTTAGTCAGGTCTGATGCAGGAGGAGATAAGAAGAGGCACCAGAGATGGTTCTTCATCCAAGGAGGATGAAGAAAATTATGCCTTAGCAAGTAAGGTGAAGAAAGGGAAGGAGAAGGATTCTCATCCCAAATCAAGTTCTTCCCATGGTGGGAAGAAGTTTGACAAATCGAAAGTGCGATGCTTTCGTTGTCATGAGGTGGGCCATTTTGCT
>APFE031697581.1:89656-113339 GCA_000404065.3 Pinus taeda
GAGATAAGGATGAGTTGTATTTGAGTTGTAATTAGTTAGCTCAGTTAATTGAGTTAAGTCCAGTTAGATTAGTTCCAACAGTTCGTGGAACTGATTGTGAGTTCAGTTAGTTAATGCATGCATGCATGCAACTAGTGTACTTCATATAACTAAATATTCTCTCATAAATAACTCATGCATGTCAGTTCAGTCAGAGACCCAGTTGAGATCAGAGAAAGGAACAATGTACTATCAGTTGCAAGAATATTCCCATGAGGATATCTCTTGCATGCAGAAGGAATTCATTCCTTGAGGATTGCGCAGTTTAGACAAAGGCCAGAGCAGTGTGTGAGGGATTATTACACACAGGTGGCAGCTTGAGGACCCAGGAGAAACTGCGCAAGGAAATAGGAGGCTTGGAGGACTAAAGGAAGGCATATGTGTTGTCTATTATGTCTATGAGTAGCAATGAGGGATTGTACTGAGAGCTGGATAGCTTGTGAGCTAAAGCTTTGTGTAATCCTGAGATATTTCTACTTGTATGATAATACAGATATCGGGGTTTTTAGCTGAGGCTTTCCCCAAAGTATTCTTCCGTGTTTCATGTGTGATTAATTTCTTCTTCATCTGTTATATGTGTTCTATTTTATCTTGCTCAAAATTGATTAAGATTCCGCAAGTTTGATTGTAGAAGTAGATTAAGTATTTTTCTTTAGTACATTGCATAATCAGTTTAATCTACAGTGAGAATTTCTACAATCCTTTGTAGAAGTATACCACATGCATCAGACCAAAACTTACTTTGTGAATCATACTTATTTAACTTTATCATGCTAGATAACTCTCATTAGATTCCCAACCCTTTTGTTAGGATGTTTGAGAAGAGTATCCGTTGACCAATCTCATGTTCAATGACTTGGAAAGACTGAGGAAGACCCCGGTGATGCCACTACTATTAGACATAACCAGCATTAGGCTACTATAGAGTATCATGATTGTCATGTACTCACTCTTTAGAGGACCTTATGGTGGCTCAGGATATTTGGGAAGGATTATCAACTCAAACCTAATATGCCACAATGGTAGACAAAGGAAGACCTATTTGAATTAGGAATTATCAATAAAGAAACCCATAGATAGGTGATAGAAAAGTTAAAATAATCGTGGTTCTCATTGTATCTAAGTCAAGAAGAAAATTGGAGGAATCAGATTTCCAAGTGGAAATATTTGTACCCGAAAGAAAAAGAACTAAAAGAAGTAGCTTGTGATATTGGTGCAGAGATCTCTACTTATTGGGTAACCTTAAGGGTCTACCCTATTTTCCTACATAATCTATGGGCCTCTTTTCGATTAAGACAAATCATGGATAGTCAAAATTATGAAATAAATCAACCATAAACCTTTGTTGAAGTATACCACAACTCAAATGCATCAGACCAAAACTTACTTTGTGAATCATACTTATTTAAATTTATCATGCTATATAACGCTCATTGGAATCCCAACCCTTATTTTGGGGATGTCCAACTTCAAGCTTTCATGTCCTATATCACCAAATTGATTAAGTGGAAAAGAGATTCATATTTTTGTGGAAAAAACAAAATTAGATGCTTGATTGATTGATCCATGTCAATATTGGTGGCCACCCGCTTGGACCCCCAACGCTATTTCTTTTAATTTCCTCAATTGTAGCACATTTTACTATTTTTGGTAGTTTTCTGAGTCGTGAACTTCTAGAGTTGTTTTGAGGCCCTAAACGAAGTTTTTTTTATTAAACGTACAAGCCAAAATAAACAATAGGAGTTTACAATCAAAAGTTGTAGTCCTCGGATAAATATTTCTTACAAGGTATTGTATGTGTCAAACAGAGATAGTATTCCAAAGTTACGACTCTGGAAAGTTCATGTGCCAACTAACCCCAACGGGACCCACAAACTTTTGGTGCTTCATCTCCTAGGTTTAGGTTTTTGGATGTTTAGGGTTTTTCCTTATATCTCAATAATAAAAAGGCCTTCGAGGTTCATTGTAACATAGTTCAGAAGACATGTAGCCATCACATCTCTTATCAAAGATAAGCTACCATTTCTCGAGTTAGTTTATTTCCATTTTGCATGTAAACATTTTTTCAGTGTTTATTATTAATGAATTGAAGTTCAGTTTTCACTTATAACCACCTATTGAGGCCTCGAAAATCACTGCAACAACATTGGGGATAACCACCCGGTCTGGACCTTAAAGCAACTCATTTCCATTTGGGATAGTGGTTTCGACTAGTTCAATTAGGTCCAGTTACCTTCTCCCAACCGCTATTAGCTTTAAATATGTCTTTAATTTCTAATAGCTAGGGCCGTCAAATCAATTCTTCGAGCTGATCAGGCAAGAAGAATGCTCTTTAAGTTGTTTTTGTGGAACAACCAAACCAATCTAAAGTTTTGCCTCAAAATAGGACTTCTAGAAATTTAGAATTAATCTAAATGCAAACTAATTCTAAAATGCAAGAAAAAGGAACTAAATCCTAATCCTATCTCAATTAGGCAGATAAATATCTAACCCAACTAAGAGCAAGATATTTAATTGATTGGGATTTAAATATGTTTTGCTTATAATGAATGTCAAGCTAACAAAGTAGTTCAATTAATTAACATTATGAATACCAAAACACATTCTATTTAGAGGCCATCTTAACTAAAATAATAAACCAATAACATTTAGGAAGTAGTTCACAAAATGATATTGATTGTTAAATCAATAATTCAAATAATTAACCAAGAATATGAGGAAATAGTTCACAGCATATAACTATTTGTGAAATCAGTATTAAAAAACATATTTATGAGTAAATAGTTACTCAGAAATCAGAATTCAACACATAAGCGCAGAGATAAATAATAACATATGATTGATACAAATTACTCATACCAACAATAGTGCACAAATATGAATAAAATGACACATTCCTAGCATTATAAAATGAAACTAGTATTTAAAACAATAGTATTAAAAATACCAATTTATTGAATTCATTTCTCTCGCTCTGGTCTCCAACAATCTTTTACAATTCTTGAACTTATGCTTTTAAAACTAGAGCTGCAATAGTACAAACTCTGCCTATCAAAACATAATTCAGAGTGCAAAAGAAAAATCCTCAATAATCCCTCAGATCTATGTTTTCTCCTCTAACCGACAACTCTAAATCCTCTATACAATAGTTCCTTCAAGAATTCATGAATTGCAAAGAAGAGGAGCTTTCCCGGTCTTCCTATTAAGTTAGACCTCGAGAGTACAATAGTGCAAGCTCCCCTAGCTTTCTCTCTAAGATTTACGGTCCTTAATTTAATGCCAACATCATGTTTAAATAATCGCTACTGAAAACAACTTCTTTTGCTTCAAGCATTAAGGGATTTGAACAATTCCTTTCAATCACGTATCTAAAAAAACAGAATTTCATACAAATCTCTGGTTTCTCTATTTTGTCAAATCGGCCTTCTTTTTCTGAACTGAACAGCCACTTATCTGCACATTGTCCTCTTCTTTTATGTTCCCTAAAAACTGAAAAAATAGAAACTGATAAGCTAGAAATAAATGAGACTGACTAACGAGTTTCATTTGAAACAAATGACATTTGTAGAAAATCGGGCTTAAAACTTGGAGCATAACAATTGCAATCGTAAACATCATGGAGGAGAAACAGGAGTAAGCCTTTAATTTTATTTTAAATATTGCAATTACAACAGAGCAGATGGAAGATGGATATGGTGGATTTATATTGCAATCGTATATCGGAGTGGAGACAAAAGAACGGGCGTGAAGTGGAAAGCGGCATAAGGCTTGTAGCTGTTTAATTAAATCGCAATCACAGCAACATATCGAAGCATAATAATCGCAATCGCAAATCCTGAGTGGTGACGTGATGATGATGTGTCAGTGATGTCACTATGACGTGGCAAATCCATGTGGAAATATGATGTGGTGGATGATGTGGCAGATGATATGGCAGTGGAAAGGGTCTTATCGCAAATCGCAAAACAGACGTTGATGAAAAGGGAAGGCTTAGTGGGTTTTTTAGAGAGGGTTCGAACTGGTAAGTGGTTTGTGAAGAGGGGGGTCTAAAAGAACAAAGGAGTGACACGTAGATATAGGGTTGGATGGGAAAAACAACTTTTCAGACCCCCCTTTTGAGAAACTTAAAATTGAGCGCAGGGGTTCTAAAATCTTCTCTGTCGTTGATCCGGGCAAATTAGATCTTAGTCGTTTAGACGAAAATCCAAATAAGACCAAATAACAATCAGAACGGGTAGAGGAGGAATGGATTAAGTTCTGTGGCTTGTGTGATTGCGGGCCGCAAGGAATGTATGAAATGGAATTTATAATCCTATCAGGTCCAGGCTAATCGCATATCACAATCAGTATGAGTCAGGAGTATGAACTTAAGATTTTTGGAACTTTTGTGATTGCGTAGACATGGGGGATTTATGAATTGGCATGTAAAATCCTATCAGGTCTAGGGCTTATATCGCAATCGGAGGTGTGTAGCCGGTTTTGGCCTTAAGCCTTTGGATTTTTTTGATAGCTGCGGATGCAAGGATTTATGGATTGGCATGTATAATCCCATTGGGTCCGGACTTTATCCCAAATCACAAAAGAGATAGGTAATGGTCCTTGGGCAATGGTTATTGCTATTGCACGGATGCGAGATTTTAATGAAGTGAAGTTGATTTTCACGTCGGGTCCGATATCATACCGTAATCACAAATGGAATTAGAGGAGGGGTCTTGCCTTAGTGTATTGTTTATTTGCGATGTGGGGAGCAGTAAAGAATGAAACTCTCATTATATTGATTTTTTATTTAAATAACCCGTATTGTTTAGTACTTAAGGTTTTTAAAGCCTAAGTATAGTTTTGGTATCGAGGGCTATTTAAAATTTTGTTTTTTGATAATCAAGGTTTAATACTTGAGTTTTAGTTAAAAATCCTAAGTATTAAAATTTGTTTATAGGACTATATTAACAATTTTTTTATGCTGATTTTCTATTTTTAAGCTTTTGTTTTTTAAGAAATAAAATCAAAGGTTTTGTAAAATTAAAGGGTCCCTATTTTAATATAATAAATCTCATAGGGTCCTAGTTATCTCTGATGAATGAAAATGAAGTTTCAAAAATTAAGTAAAAATAATTTAGGAAGGGGAAACTACTTTTCGAAACATTAGATAAATAAAATTACTCTAATCATATAAAAATTCATTAAATTGCAATTTCTTAAAAAACTCTCATAAATGAAAATACCTATTTATCCATATCAGTCATTAATCAGTTATAAAGATAAAGTAGGGGGCCTTTTACAATGTAGCTTTTAATGTACTCATTTGTCACAGGTGGAGCCTTTTAACCATTAATGATTCAGTATACCATCCAATTAAGAGCGCAAAAGTTAGAGTTGAATCATAAAATAAAATAAAAAAGTCATTGTCCTGGTTTGGTGGCCAGATAATGACAATGCCATTCACTGGTAGTCATTAAACTGAACAAGCTGGCTTGTGATGAGACCCCTTGTCTTACCTCGAAAATGTTTATGCCTTAAAAATCGCTACACCAACATGGGGGAAAACCACCTGGTCTGGACCTTAAAGCAGTTCCTTTTCTGTTTGGAATAGTGGCTTCGACTGGTTAAACTAGGTCCAATTACCTTTTCCCAATTACTATTAGTTTTACAATATATCTTTAACTACCAATAGCTAGGGACATTGGATCAATTCTTCTAGCTGAACAGGCAAGAAGAATGACCCTTAAGTTGTTTTTGTGGAACAACCAAACCAATCTAAAGTTTTTCCTCTTTAAAAAGAGGGCTTCTAAAATGTAAGATCTATGATAACACATGCAAGAATAAGTCTACAATGTAATTAATCTAACCTATCTCAATTGAAGGAAAGGGTAACCCTTTCCTCAATCGAGAGCCAACTTAACTTAATGGGAAAAGAAGATTTTAAAGAATTAGAATTAAGATGGAGGAATTAGATCAAGGAGATAGCTCACAAGATCTGATTCCTCGTTAGCATAAATACTATCAATTAAACACCTTAGTAAATAGTTACATAAGTGCCTATTGAAAATATATCCAATTCCTTATTTATCATATGCATAAGCACTACAAAGATTCATGATGAATTACTTAATTAGTTCAAATAAGACATCATGTATGTAAGCAAACAATTATTATCCTAAATCGGAAGATAGCTTCCCGATCTAAGATTATAAATATCTATTTCTATGCAAACTTCAACTCTCATATTATTCTAAAATTAAGCCTGTAAAATAGTCTAAGCAGACTTTTAAATGAATTAACACTTAAGATTTAGCAATAGTGCATGAATCCAATTATTAACTCATGCATTCAAAATATAAATTGAAACACTGAAATAAGAATTTATTTCAGTTAAATCCTGTAAAAAATAGTGTTAAGCATCATTAACTCAAAATGATATTTTATTAATAAATGAAATCAAATTACAGATCCTCATAGAATGACAATAGTGCACAATCCTTTTGAGTTTGTAATTGATCTCTGCTTGCAAAAAATGTCTCCTCCTTTCAGTAGTAGTGCATGATAAACAAGATCTTCTCCACCAACAAATATGATCCATAGTTGCAGTATTACAAGCTTCTCTTCCAAGATTTGAGACCTATCATTCTATTAAAAATTCTAAGAGGTACAATAGTGCAAGCCTCCAAGGCTTTCTCTTTTGAAAAAATTGGCCCTCTATTTTAATGTCAACAGCGTCTTTAAATAGCTGCTACTGAAAATAGCTTCTTTTGATTCAAGCGTTAAGGGAGTTGAAAAATTCCTTTCAATCACGCATCTGAAAACTAGAATTTCATACAAAACTTTGATTACTCTGTTCTGTCAAATCAACCTTCTTTTTCTGAATTGAATAGTCACTTATCTGCAACGATGTCCTCTTATATTTTTATTTTGTCATTTCAGTCTTCTTTTTTTGAACTGAACAGCCACTTATCTACAACGCTGTCCTCTTTTGTTGTGTTCCCTGAAAACTGAAAAATAGGAACTGATAAGCTAAAAATAAATGAGACTGATAAGCGAGTTTCATTTGAAACAAATCATATTTTGCAGGAAATTGGGATAAAAATGTAGAGCATAATAAAATCTAAACATAACCATCATGGAGAGGAATGTGGAGTGAGGTCTGTGATAAGAGAGGCAGAGTTTATGATCTTATCAAAAATTGAAAAATAGACGCTGATGAAAAGGGGAGGCTTAGGGTTCTAATTAAATCATAAGAAAGACCAATCGCAATCGCTTTTAGACCAGGGGTAGAACTCAGAATAATCATAGATCATAATCGCAATCGCAAATCTGTTAAAACACAGGAGGAGAGAAGCAATGACCCTTTGTTATTTTCAATAGCCGCGGTTGCGAGGATTTATAAATTGCAATTGATTTTGTTGTCATGTCTAGGCCTGATCACAACAGTGAGCTCTTATGGGACAGAATTATAGGATCAGATCTTACAGGCAGGACAATAGGATGATAGTTACAGGGAGCTTAGGCACAGGTTGCAGTAGCAGGGTATAGGTGATCAGGATGTGGACTGTCATCTCACGATAGATGGATTGGTGAGATTTAGGGACAAGATCTGTGCGCCAGATGATAGTGGGCCTAAGAAGCTTATATTGAGGGAATTTCATGTCAATCCTTATTCAAGACACCCAAGATATCAGAATATGGTGACAATGGTGAAGAAGTTATACAATTGGTCGAATCTAAAGAAGTAAGTGGCATAGTTCATGGCTAGATGTTTGGATTGTCAGAAGGTGAAAGTAGAGTGTAAGCATCCAGATGGATTGCTTTGGCATTTTCTGATTCCAGAATGGAAATGGGAGGTCATTTCCATGGATTTCATTATAGGTTTTCCAAGGACATTGAGGCAACATGATTTTGTCATCGTTGTGGTAGACAAGTTGATCAAGGTAGCTCACTTCATTCCAATGAAGACTACTTATTAGCCTTTAATACAACATATCATCCGCAGACAGATGAACAGACAAAGAGGGTCTACATGATTCTATAGGATACATTGAGGATGTATGTGATGCATCACAAGAGGAGATGGGAGGAGTACCTTCCATTGGTCGAGTTTGCTTACAATAATGGTTATCAGGAGTCACTGTGGATGAGGTTGTTTAAGGCACTGTATGGGTGTAGTTGTAATACTCCCATCAATTGGAGTATTCCAGTGAACATGATACTTATTGGACCAGACATGTTGGCAGACATGGAACAGGAAATGCAAGTAATCAAGAAGAATCTAAAGACAACACAGGACATGTAAAAGAGTTTGCAAACCATCACAGGGCATTTAAGGAGTTTCAGGTTGGGGATCATGTGTATTTGCGCATTAAGCCCAAGAATATCTCCTTGAGGATTGGATCATGTGCCAAGTTGGCACCACGGTATTGCGAGACTTTTGAGATCCTTTACAGGATTGGACCATTGGCCTACAGACTTGCACTGCCTCTGATAGTGAAAGTCCATGATGTTTTCCATGTTTCATTACTTAAAATATATGTAAAGGATGTTGATCATGTTATTGATTCATTTGTTTTACAAGTGGAACGAGAAGGATAATTCCATCTAGAACCTCAGTGCATATTGCATCAGAAACAAATCATGCTTCAAAACAGAGCAATCGAGCAAGCTAAAGTGCAGTGGAAGAACTTTTTTCCCGATAAAGCTACATGGGAGATGACTGATCAGATGTGAGCTATGTATCCTTCATTGTTTACCGATGGAGGAAAATTATTTTTTGATATTTGTACATATTTATGTATGGATTCTATTGTATATACCGCAATGAGTTGTGTTATAAAGCTCCAATAAGTGGTATGGTTGTCATGATGGTTATTGCTTTTAAGCAGGTTGTTAATTGTAAATACTACAACAAGCCATGTTATAAAGCTCCATGGGTAGTATGTTTTGGTTTTCAACAGTTTTGTTGGTTTTAGGTGTCACAGAACACTGATGACAGTGTTCCCCTAAGGGGGAGGGGTCTCTAACAACCCCAAGTTAAAATTTCATATAATAAAAGTTAATAAAGGAAAAATAAGACCAAGGTCAAGGGACACTTATTCCAAGCTTAATATTGGGAAAAATATTCTATTGGGAATCACTTGTTGTGTTTATGGCTAAGGGGAAATTGGCAAAGGCAATGGCAAAGGGTTTGAAAAGGAAAAAAGGCATGTTTGGCATTTTATTTGTGAAAATAAAGGAAATTAGGAGAAAGGGAGGTCAAAGGTCATAGGTTGCATGTGAGAAGGAAATTGAAGGAAAATAATGGAAAAATGAAGAAATTAGAGGCATCAATAATAAAAATACATCATACCATCAGTTGGTAGCCTTTAGTTAGTTTAGTTTTGGAGTTAGTCTTATAGAGGAGAAGGAAAGCAAGCAAGAAAAAGAAAGACAAGGAAAGCAAAGGAAGGACAAGGAAAGTATGGATAAATCAAGGAAAGGTCAGATCAAGCAGCTTCAATAGGAATACTTGCAGGTAACAAATTGCATGTATGGTCTCCTGGCTGGTTTTGGCATGCATGGCATATTCATGTTTATATTTTGGTTTCTTAGTTGTCGATGGCATGGATTTTGCTAGACTTTGACAATGGTTTTAGCCTTGCCCTGCCATTTCTGGATATCCATGGTGTGATGGGATTATTTCTTGGTTGAGTTATGGATTTGCAGAAGGTTTTGGATCTAGGTGAGGTGGTCTCAAGAAAATCCCAAGGGTTGCGGGTGGATATGGTTTTCTCTGGGAAGCCCTCAACAAGTGGCTGGAGACACAAACATTCCTCAAGGGATGGTGAAGGAATTTTGAGGCATCCAAGCTCAGTTTGGTTTTATGATCCCAGGACCGGTTTAGGTGAGATCACGGTATGGTGAGGGTGGAGGTGGTTTAACCTCTAGATTCCCTTGGTTGTTTATGGATGGTTTTATCACATGGGATCCCACATTCATTCTTGGAATATGGCACGGGGGTGATTGGCTTAAAGAAAGATTTGGTTCAGCCCAATCCATAGTCGAGTAGTACGTGGAAGTCCCTAACTTGTTTGGCTTTTGTATATGGTTAATAAGAGATAAGTTCCTCTTGCTTTTGATGAGTAAATGTACTTGTTATTATTTGGCTTTAATGGTTGTTCTCTCATTATTATTTATTTGGTTATATGTTGGTTATAAGCATGGTTAATTGATAGATCTAAGTATGGCTCTTAACACATTTCAATTAATGAATATCTAGATAATGAATGCAAGCCCTAATTGGTTTTATTACAATTGTTGTGAGAAGGCATCGTTCCTTATTTTTTATTTTCAGATAAGTTTCCAGATCATTATGTTTAGATTTGCATTTATGACCCATAGGTTGCATGTTCACCATGTGTTTGACGAAATGTTAGTCTTGGTTGGGAGAGGTCAGGTCAAGTCCTGGTTCAATTTTTGGTTCAAAAGCTTTGTTTCTGTCATTTATCATTTCTAGAAGTTCCAATGAGTTATGGGAAGGCCTGAGTCCTGGCCCTGAAAAAGTGTTTCAGAATTCAGGGTCGCTAGCATAGAACTAACTAGAAAAGTCTACAGTTTCATGGAGGCAGGATTATCAGTGTGACTGGAGGGCTACAGTGGCTTACATGCCTTGGAAAGGGAGTGACTTAGGCTCTATGTCAGTGAAAAAGAGAGTCAGCTTAGGGGTTGGACACCTGGATGGGTTGGGTAACTCCTAGAGGTCCTATAGCACCTGAGGAAGGTCAGTAAAGTCTTAGGTTTTTGACTTCATTTCCTTAAGGTCACATAGGTGGTTGAGTCTTATCATAGTGACCATCATCTCATGTCTACCTCGGGAAAACCAGTGAAAGTGGGTAAATATGGGAGGAGGCAGTTGCACAGGAGAGAGCCCATCTCCACCCTTGACCCTTGGGAATTTTCCCAAGACCAACTCACCTAGGATCCAAGTCTATCAATCATCCAAAGATTAATCAAAATAGAGAACCCACTACATCATGGCTATCCAAGAAATGGAAAGCAAGGTTGAAACTATTAGAGTCCTATATTATAGGGATCTTAGTCATGTTAGTCTTTCTAATTACCTTAGGTCAATTTGTAAAGTCAATTTTGATATCCTAACTAGTATGGTTTAAAAAGGTATACTTTTGGGTTGAGTGTCATGCAAAGTTTTTCTATCTTGTTAAAGTCCAAATGTCTAATGTCTTGAGGCTTCATTATTAAAGGAGTAATCATAGGGTGTCATAAAAAAAATTGTCATCATGAGTTAGTCACCTAAGACTAGAGGCCAAGTTACAACAAAGAAATCATGGAAATGATTGGGCACAAATTTGTAGGTGTCTGATTCAATTTAGATGCCATTTCATGAGTGGTCATGACCTCAACCAAAGTACAATGGTCAAAAGTACAGGTTATTGTGCTTTCCACAAGGTGTTGCGCATTCATCATCACGATTTCAAATCAAGTTTTTCGCCATCAACTCCACTCCAGGCCGCTTTGGAAGGTTATTTGCACTGCTCCCTTCATCCTACATTGCTCATTTATTTTTCATTCGCATCGAAGGCTTGTGATATGATTGTGCTACATTGTTGTGCAAAGGAGGCACGGGCGCTGCGTTTCCACACAAAGCTACATTTCTCACAAATTGGTGGTCCAATCTCTTTCACAAGTGCAAACTCAAGCTTATCTTTATTCCTTGGTCATGAATGAATTCTCAATTGCATGCATGAGCCAGCCAAAACCATTGAAAACATGCAAAAAATAGCTAATCTCTCCATTGTTGCGCTTTCTCCTAATTGTTGCACTTCCACACAGTCATGTATCCTCTACATTTGTCATGGCCAAGATCACTTTTTCCTCTGTAGAGCTTCCATTTGCAAGGTATGCCATATGTTTAAACAAAATTCAAGCCTTCCCACCCTAAGTATGTGTGCTTAAGAAGTGTTTGAAAATCCATTTTCTCATGTGTTGTGCTTCTGGTGCTACGCTTGCCCCTTGGAATTCTCTGTCACTGGTTGATAGGTCTTTTGTGTAAATCTTGCTTCTTAAACCCTAGACTATTCATTGTTGCAAATAAAATTATGTCAACTCCTGAGGAAAAGAATCACAAGGGAGGGATATTGCTTGTTTTGAGCCATAAGGTGTCACATTTATTAATGCAGACCCAACCATCAGAATGGCTTTTGAGCATGTGGGGTGTATGGGGTTTTGTGAGAAAATTAAAGGGTTCAAGCTACAATTGACTAAGGAGTTTGCCAAAATATTTGATGGATTTAAAGCTATGGTTGGAACACTTACCTTTCCAGTTAAAGGAGGCTCACAAGGAAATTTCTAGGCTAAAGCAACAAGATGAGCAGGTGAGGAAGCAATGGAGTGACCTTATGGACAATTATCAACTAGTCATGGATGATGCCAAATTCATGTTGAGTAGATCCCTTCCACTTCACAGGAAAATGAAGAATATATGCAGGCAGAACATATCTATGAGGGAAGAACTAAGGGCCACTAAGCAGCAACTGAGGGAGATGCAAGAGAAAGAAAGAGGAAAACTAGACCTATTGGCTGAGACACCCAAGCTTTAAATGTTGGAAGGAGGTGTAGTAACAAAATTTTGTTTTTTGGCTTTTCCCTTAAGTAAGCTTGTTTATAGGATTGAAGTTATAGATGTTTATGTTTTGCAAAAGGCTCCTTTAGAAGCCATATCTGGTCACAACTCTAAAGCTATTATGAAGAAGCAGTTTTGAAATATTTTGTGCCCTAGCCAACATTAGTAATTTTGGGGTCAAGATGGACATTTGGAACTTTTTATGAAGGGAAGATTAAAAGAAGTATATGACATGGTTATTAAAAATTCAACATCATCATTAGTGCATGCATATTCACTATAAACATCCTCACCACTTAAACCATATAAAAGAATATGGTGTTGCGCTTTTGAAACAGGCGTTGCATTTTTTACCACAGGAGGTTTTATCGAATTATGGGGAATCATATGGTAAATTTGATTTTATGAAGGGGAAGGTCACCATGTGCAGATTCATTTGCAAGTGTTGGAGTCGTTAATCAACTCAGAAAATGAGAACAAGTACCTAAACCATCAAGCTTGTGTTTTTTGGCGCTACATTTCTACCTTATTGAAGAAATTGGAGTTTGTGTTGCGCTTCCACACAGAGTTATGTTTGAGTGATTTATCTCGGCTAAAAAATAATGTAATTTGTTTTCATGGTTGTTTTAATTATGATAAAGTAGGCAGTTACTCATTAGCTCAATTTGGAGCTAATATATTAATGTAAAATTCTTAAGAAAGTATCTAGTTATGTAGTCCATATCATTAAGCAGTCAGTTCTATCTTAATTTCAAGAAGTTTGAAACAATATTCATAATGAGGGATTCGACCCCTGTAGGTGGGAATTGACTATTTTGATTCTATATTATGATGTACACGTAATGGAAAAAGGGTTGGTCAGATTGGAGAGGGAGACACCTTGAGTGCATTGTATTTGTTGAATATTTTTACAAGTGAAATGAAAGACAGAAGGTGATTTGCAGGGATTGATGCGTGAGATCTTGATGATGTTGTACTTCTTTCTATTTGTAAGTTTGTCTTATGTGTTTACATCTCTTGAATGTATGCCTTCATGGTTGGAAGAACCAGATTTTTAATTCAGAATTCATCTTAATGGTGCTTTGATTTAGTTTTCCCAAGTAATCTGTGTTTTCCTCTTAAAGAAATATTAGAATTCATCTACAAGTTTGATGCTCTAATTGTTGTTTTCACATTTCTTACACTCACCCTCCTACAATTATTTAACTTGATTTCATCACCAAGACTGCCTACCTTTCCCTTGTGGAAAAACCCTTTCTCTCTTCATCATATCACTGGAAAAATAATAACTTTGACATGACTCCATGCCCAATGGATGTAGTGTTGTTTTAATCAACCTTAATTGACTCAGACTGCAACATTAATTGTCAACCCAGGGTAAGTATTGTTGTCTCAATGGAGTTCACACTATCTGTGCTGATACACTCCAACCAAGAATAAGAAAATGCGGAAAACTGTGAAAGATGTCACTAATCTAAATTGTTGAATCAAACCATGCATGTAGATATAAAAACACTCTACAGAATTAAATAACAACTCACAGCTATCAAAATATAGGTGCGCCACACAGGAACTAACATCTATTCCAGCTGGTTACTATCATTCTGTTAATTAACTCAGTGTAATAGCATAATATAAATGAAACAACAGCGAATGTAATCCACGATTTATACAGCAGCAGTGAAAAACCATAAATCAATTAACTAAACTAGAATGTACACTACCTATATCACTGCAATCCCTACCAAAGAGGAGGGCACTTCCTCCTCAACTGGGTGCAAGAAGAACGCAAAAGTGATTAACGAATCAGTTGAAGGACAATAACAACATCACCGTGCTAATTAATATTAAAATAAACTCAGAAAATACAGAAACAGCATAATAATACTCTTCTATATGTCGTGTCTTATACATGAAAAATCGAGTCTTTTATAGTTATTACACCCTGAAATTAGAAACAGATCAGTCATGAGAATCTCATGATTCTCATGCTGATCAAAAATAAGAGAAGTTAAAAGCTATTTCTAAATACAAATATAAATCAGTTATGATTGCAACTGCTTAAGTGTTGTTGCTTCAAAGATAGACAATCCCTGCTGCCGCCAGTTGTTATGTGGAATAGTACCCTCATTTCCCAGCTTCATAGCAACAGCACCGAGTGAATGGTGGTTTGAAATGACGCGGCACAGCTAGCAACAACATTGTTGGTGTGACGGCAGATCAACGCAAGGTGTATCAGCATCCTGTAATAGCATCCAATGTGTAACAGCAACCTGTAACAGCATCCAATGTGTAACAGCAACTTGTAACAACATCTAATGTGTAGCAGCAACCTGTAGCAACACTTCAGTGTGTAACAGCAAACCGTTCTACCATTTCCTGCAGTTAATCCTTGCTACCTGTCTGCTTCATAGTTTCATTCTTGCGAGCCAACATTTGAAAAGAAGAACTTCCCAAAATACTTCTTCAATGCTCTCCCAGTTAGCCACAAAAAGGAATAAAGTCTCGTATTATTTGGTAAAATGTAACAAAGTAACATGACAATAGAATAGGTTAAAAAGGTAAGAAAACAGGGAATTTGGTCATATAAAGTCATAGGCCTAGGGGACAAAAAGGTCAAAACAGGGGAAAGAATGTGCAGAAAATAGGTTAAAAACCACTCCCAACATCTCCCCCCGACTAAAGCAACTGCATGTCCCCTTGCAAAATTGGTGGGCTCCAGTATTGCAGCAATAATGCTGCAACTCCTGGGACTCCCTTCTTCACTTTTATCAACCCGGTAGTTCGTAACAAACTTGGAAGCGACGGTGCTATATGCACAAGTACTAGCTCTTGCCGCAGCTGTCACTTGGTCAGCTGGCACAAGTCCGCTAGGAGCTTAAGCCAACTTCTATGAGCTCTGAGAAGAAGCTTTTTAACTGATGGATGGAAGCTAACTCAAAGGAAGCTAATCTACTTGTGGAAAGAAACTAAAAAGTTGAAAGGAAATGCAAGCCCTAATTTTACCAGCTAGCCCTACTGATGCAAGAAAGAGGATGCAAGCTACTGGAAGAGATGCCATTGACTTCTAGGAAGGTAAAATGTATGTGTCTAAGCTACTTCTATAGTAAAATATGAAGAAAACATCTTTTTGTATTTTTGAATAAGTTGTCAGAATTATCATGCATGTGCTTTTCACTATTTTTTACTATGCAGAGGTGGATTGGCGAGAGGAAATGCTTGCAGGAGGTCGGGAAGGTTTGGAGAGGGCCTAAGGGGTCCCTAGCATCCTTCCAGAGAGTTTCACAGAGTTTGGCTATCAAGAAACCACTTTCGTGAGCTTCTACAGGAAGTCTGCAAGGGTTCTACAGGATGTTCTGGAATTTCTACAAGATGTTCTGTAATTTTCTACAGGATGTTCAGAAAGGGGATTTTGGAGGATTGATGGAGGAAGAAAGGTGAAGGAGTGGGTATGGAGGTGAGATAAGGGTGTGAGGACGTCCAAGACTTGGTGAATGGAGCTGAGGAGTGGCGAGGATGGTTGGATTTGTTCAAGGAGGGGTAGAGCAATGTTGCACAAAAATATGAGAATTTAGGGCAAAGCGGGCGAATGTGGCAAACGTGAGGCAAGAATCCAGGTTGGAGGATGGAGCAGGTGGGATTGATGGAGTACAGGCAGATGGAGAAGTATTATAGGTGCTCTGTAAGTTATTTCTCAAACTAAGCAAACAAAGACTTGGAAAATCAAGGACCTAGTTACTTTAACCTAATCTGACCTAGATAACAGCAAAGAAAATGAACAGAAGTCTAATTGCAACAAAATCATGTGAAGTAACTATGCAACTAAGCAATCATGAACCTAAGCATGCAACCACAACTAATATCAACTTTGGCAAATGAGAATCTAACACTAATATTTGCATGGTGAAGCAAAGACAGTGTTTTTGGTGGCAGCAAGGTCACCTTGGTCCCAACTCATGGTCCCACTGAGGGAGAGGTGAGATCCGAAGTACTTGATAGCCTTTTTCTGAAGATCTTCCCTGTTATTAACCTATCAAATCAATATGAACGTGAAAAGCCTTCTTAATCATCAACTATGATCTAGGTAACCAAGCAAGATTCTAATCTACTTAATAGAAATTATTTTGCAAAGACATAAAAAGCAAATAACAATACATAAAGGAAGCCTTGGCACTTGGGTTGGGCCCAACCCCAAGAGCTACAGGCTCCTAAGAAAAACTCAGAACTGATGCCAAATAAATCTGCCTTCCATTACTCAAAAATAACCATGTCACAAGAAAGTTATACAACAGTAGCTACAAAATGAGCTGAGAAAATAACAGCACTATAGTGCAAAATACAACAATTCCAAAAGTAACCTACGAAGGCTGGAAGCCTTCCTATTTATGCACTACGAGGGTCTCCAACAGCCCTCCTTAACTCAAGGGGCTCGGCTGCTCAAACTACCAGTGATCAACCACTTTACACAAGACTGCTCGGCTGCCCTTGGGAATCCTTTTCGGTGGCCTGCTAAACTTCAAACTGAGGGTGAAGATTTTGAGGAAGGGGCCATTTAATGCAGGGGACACCCTTGTTCCTTCATGCTTGGCTGTCATCTGGCTCATCATTGCTTGGCCTTGGTCCAAAATTTGTCCAAAAATCTGCATTAACAACATGTTAGCCTCCTTGGTAAAGTGACTATCCTCATTCGTTCAACTAACATAAATATACTCAAAAATCATCCATAAACTATGAAAAATGGTGGATTGACGAAGATCAGTTAGGAAAAATGAGCCCAATAAGTTACCCAATTCCGGGGCTCATCATCACCCCCCTGCTGAATAGGTTGCTCATCCTCTAAGCAACTAATCCAGCTCATCATCCTTGATTGCCTTGACCGCCTCCCTCACATCCCAGGCCTCCGAGGTGATATCTTCTTCATGGTCATGAAATCCTGCTTTTCTTTCCACTTCTTCCCACTGCCTGTGTTCCTCCTCTTCTTTGACTCCCTCCAGCAGCCCCAAAAGCAAGGGAGGACTAAACTTGAGGCCGATCCAGTTGGCTTGAAGGTTCTGCATGGACTATTTGTAGAGGGGTACTCTCGCCAAGGCCTCCCTCATCCTTGTTGGGGAGTGGTATTCTCTTATTTTTAGGCTGTGGGACAGTGTATTCCACCTCCGGGAGCAAGCATGAACACAGTTATCCCCCAACAGTCTCTCCATGTCCTCAAAATGGGCTATGGCTTGAGCTTGTCGTTCAATGTAGTCTGGCAAGGCCTGAGCGTCATTGGCCAAGTGCTGGTGGGCGTATATTAATGCTGAGGGATCCTCCGGCTCTGATCTGATCATTAGTGGTTCCTTTAATTCCCTATCCATAACATTTCAGACCTCTGCTGCTCTCTTTTCTTCATGATTTAGCCAAGAGGTCATGGCCATAAGTTGCACGTCTCCTACCGCAGTGTTGGGATCCCACAAGTTCATGTTGGGAAGGGCCAAGTTGTGTAGGTAGAACTCTGATAACTTGGCCTTGTCCTCTGATGAGCTACTGTCACATAAAGTCATGAATTGATGGTAGTTTTGAAATGGAGTAATGCCCCTTTGGGCCAAGGTGTTAATTTGGAACTGCAACCACTGATCCTTAAGGTATAAAGCATATGATTTGGCAGGTTGCCTACACTGCATTGCCTCCACTGCCTAGCTGGCCATGCAGGCCAGTTGGGCCTCCGTCTCTTGTACCTGTTGCCTTAGAGACTGTATCTCCTGTGCTGCTTGCAATTCCTTCTCCTATAGTTGTCTAGTCAGTGCCTCAATTTCAGCCTGCAACCCATCTCTTCTCTGTTGTTCATCAATGGTTTCTTTGTCTGTTGTGGGCTCCTCCTGTTGCCATTGTTCTCCCAAGGTGTGGGGCCTGTCTTCCTTATAGTGTCCCTATAACTGTAACTGTTGTTTAAGCAGCTCGTTTTCTTCCTGTAGCTTGGCTCGCTGGCTACTTTCCACATGCCTTACCATAGCTAATTCCTTTCTTGCCTCTTTGAGTTGTTCTTCCAAGGGACCTATATCCACCACACCCTTGTACTTGGCAATTTTCATCCAAGTGTGGGTCCTCACTCTCTCTTCTTCTAGTGCAAAGAAAAGTGGCACTGCGAATTTTTGGGGAATTATCTAACAGGTTATAGTAGGAGCCCAAGCTAGGCTGGGGACTTGGTTCCTCAATGTTCTCAGTCGTTTCTCCCTCCTGTGATGATTTAGCTGCCTTTTCTTCCAATTCCTTGGTCTCCTTTAATCTAGCCAGTGTTTCCTGTAGAACTGTCTCAGCATCCTGTAGAGAGGTCTTTGTGTCCATCATTTTGATCATTTCTCTCCAGGTGGACGTTTTCAGGCTTCCCCGTTCATAGGTGATGGATGCCTTTGAAGGAGACCTTTCCTTTTGTTTAGCTACGATGTCCTCAATCGTAATTGGCTCTTTTGACTGTGGCTGGGGTCTACCAGTGTTTATCCATGTGCTCCTTCTTGCCTTAAAATACATGGAAGGCTCCCTTTTTCGCTTCCCCTTTTGTTTTGGAGATGTGCTTAAGGCAGCCAGCACAGCTGCTGCCTCCGTGGCCAAAATCTCAGGTGATTTCTCCTTTTGTTGCTTTGTTTCCATACTTCCTGTAGAAAGTCCTGTGTCGACTGTTTTCATGCTTCCTGTAGAAACTATTTTCATGCTTCCTGTAGAAACTGTTTCAACTGTTTCGGTCTGCTTGGCTGGATGTGTCTCTCCTTTTAATTTCTGTGTGGTTGCCTTGGTTGTGCCCTCCTTTGTTTGGACTTTTTTAGTCCTCTCTGCTCTACTCTGCAATCGTTTTTCCCTGGGTGTTTGTGCCATTGTTCCTCCCACAGTTTTAGGCTCAGCAACTTGGCCTTTTCCTCGTTTCTCCTTCTGTTATTTCTGTGGTGGTTTGTCATGTGTTACTTTACCACTGGCTTTCTCTCCTGCCTCAGTGTGTTCCCTTTCTTCACTGCTGGATGAGGTGAGCTCCTTGGCCAGAATTTGAATATCGTCATCTCTGGACATGCTGCGGAAAATCTCCCAGGAGAGGGGGACAGTGTAGGTGTGGAGGGCATCTTCTACTAAAAGCTTGATGAGCCCATGATGGGCTAACTGATCCGGTGTCCCTTCCTTCAATTTTGTGCCACATTCAATTAATGACTGCAGAAGTAAATAGGGGATGCTCAACTTCTTTTCTGGAGGTAAATCCAACCCATGCCTTAGTTCACTCAGCAACCGGAAATGATAGCCGTAGACAATACTGAACCGCCCCTCACAGGTAATGTATTTCATGATTTGGAGGTTGACTTCTCTCCAAAGAGGATGTAAGCTGGCTCTCCGGACCCCGTTCTTGTCTTCTGCAAACCGTTCCTCGGGTAGGAAGAATTCTTTCTTGGCTTTTTGGCCCAATTCCCTCTCCTCTTTACTCTAAGGTATCCCTAATGGTAGACCAGTAACTCGACTAATGAGTGGAGGGGTAAGTTGTAGGGTCAACCCTTTGAAGTTCACTATGGCCTGTGTCTTTGATTTAGGTTGCAGGGACATTAAGAATTCCTCCATTACCTCATCGTCATGATCCTGAATTTTGTCACAAATTTACTGGAATTTTGTCACAAATTTGTAGGTTCAACCCTCTGAAGTTCACTATGGCCTGTGTCTTTGATTTAGGTTGCAGGGACATTAAGAATTCCTCCATTACCTCATCGTCATGATCCTGAATTTTATCACAAATTTACCACCTCAGGATGTTCACGCAATTTACTGGAATCCGAGGGTTCCTTCCTGATAAACCCCCCTGGCATGGTGAGAGTGCTCTGTTTTAATGCTCTGAGCAGAAAGGGAATGTTGTTTATGGTTTCCTCCTTTGAACTTCAAGAAAGGATCTCTCGGGTGTTTAATTTTTAATTTGCACCATTTCCTTGGTTCTAATGCTTTTGCTGCCCAAAACTCTGTTGCCCATGTATAACAGGAAGAATTAGGTTTCCACAGATAGGACACAGAGCTCAATTTTCATCCCCAGCATACATACAACCGTGTAAGTTCAAATTCTTCATACACAGGTTAGCCCTCACAGTGCTTTAACTTTTCTACAGGAAGAATTTTTTTAACCGGAACCGTGGAGGAGAATGTTGACACAAAACCGACTGAGAAATTCTGTGTAACACACAGGCAAACTGCTATTTTTGGCTCATAGACAGACTTGTCTCTAACCCTCCAATTCAAGACAGTTCAATTCACCACTTTTTCCAAAACATACCATGCATGAAAGAGTGTTTTCGAGCCTACCTCTCTCGAAACTCCAAATTTGACAAAGAAAAGTCCAGGCTTCTCTGCTCCGGAAGGCTATGCCGTACTTCCTGTAGAACTTCTTCCTATAGAACTCTTGTCGGCTTCTACAAGATGTCACTGCGCCTCTGAACGAGCTCGGTACGCGAGAGAATTTTGAAACAGGCCGAAAATCTTGGTGGAGGACGACGGGTTAACAGATTGTGCAGGCAAAGGACGCGTACTTCGGCCGAGGACGTTGCAAGTGCAAATGAACAGCTGGTGGTGTGAGTCTTCAGCCAAACATTTTTGAACTACGGCGCAATTCGTGGTGAGGGGGTGAGGTGTCCGAACCGAATCGTTATCCAACATCACGGCCATCATTTCTCTGCATGTCCCTGGCTACTATTACCTCCCCTCTACCATTAACCGCTGCCACCACTGCCAGTCTCGCCGATTTCCCCCACTGGACACTCCACACGTGTCGGTTGCACGGCCCGTTGGCGATTTTGAACATAACTGAGCTTGTTCGGATCCCACGAAGCCATGTAACTGGCTGAGGGTGGCCAGTTTGACTGGCCCCCGATCCTCGTTCAATCCAAACCATTTTCACAGACATGCAGTTTCTGAAATATAGTTTATGTAATTGACGAATGAGTTTAGACACTTACCTGCGTGGCCGTGGACACGCTATGTAGACTTTGGGTCTTGGAACCACTGCCTCGTTGCTGCTGCCTCGTGCACGGGTGCTAGAACCCATTCTTTCATTTGTTGAATCTGTATGCATGGCTTTGGAACCCGATCCTTCGGTTGGCAATGCTGCATGCACAGGTTCTGTTTGGTTTCAGCTGTCGAGGATGTGTTCACGTCCAAGAGGAGCCTTTTTACATGTTCCCTGTGTTGATTTCAACTGTCCCCGCCTCCAGAGTATGTGTTCCAGAGGGATCAACTGCTACAGGATTCCTGTAGGATGTCTTGTAGCTGCTTCTCCTCCTAGGATGCTGGCTAAACGAGCAGGGCCATGTTGCGGACAAGGACCGGATGCGTTTATGAAGAGTCTAGATGGAGCTTGGACAGGTAGAGTGTGCGAGACTTTGTTGCTAGACTTGTCACTTAAAAATTTTTGCTGTCATTCTGAGGAAAACAGGGTTTCTTGTATGACTGTGCAAGAACACATAACCAGGTGGGTGACAGAGGTGTAAAGAGATGGAACAGGGTGCCATATGGTGAGGGGTTGAATAGAGGGGTGGCTGCAGGCTTAACAAACTGATCCCAACCATCAGATTCCCTTTCAAAATTGAATTTGGCTCATCTGAAGGTCCTACAGAATGTTTCCTGTAGAAATACAGAACTTCCTGTAGAAAGCCCAGAAATTCAGTAGAAGGCGGAATCTCGACCTGAATGTGATCAAATCCTAGGAAAGGCGAGTGGCCATGGAGGGAGTGTCTAAAGGGATGTCCTGGAGCCTGGTACGGACCCCTATCCTCATTTTGCGTGACCCTCCTTACCTGCAATGTATTCCCTGCAACCTGCAATTATTTCACAAAGATTAGGCCTGTTTTTTTCCTTTTTTTCTCTTTTTTTTTTTTCTTTCTCTTTTTTTTTTTTTGAGAGAGAGAAACAGCTAGGGCGCCTCCATGAGGTTTTCACCCTCGCTATCTGCCCTGGGTACCTCGAAGAGGTTTTCACCCAAGGATCATTTTATTCCACTTTTTTTAATTTTCTAGAGATAGTTGGGGCGCCTCCATGAGGTTTTCACCCTCATTGTCTACCCTGGGCACCTCAGAGAGGTTTTCACCCAAGGATCTTTTTATTCATGTTTTTCTTTTTCTTTTTTTATGATCAAGGTGTGGGTGGAATAGAGGCAGGGCCCTGCTCCACTACCAGCACTAATTTGTCCAAAGTTTCAATGAACTCCTGCCTCGAAAGGGGTTTCTTGTAGATTTTCAATCGATGCCCATTGACGAGCATGGGGATGGCTTCTTCATCAATGGTCTTGATAAGGACTGAACCATTGTTATTGCATTTCTCCACTGTATATGGTCTTAACCATCTTGTCCTCAGCTTCCCTTTGAAATCCTTGTATCTTGAGTCATACAGCAGTGCCCAATCCCCTGGTTGGAATTGTTTTTCATTAAAGTGCCGGTCATGCCATATCTTCCTCTGGAGTTGGACAACTTTTGAGTGGAGGAGGGCCTGCATTCTCTGTTCATCTAATCCATTCAGCTGCAGTAATCTTTCACGCTGAGCATGGCTGAGATCTAAGTCCAGCTGGGCTGCTACCCTCAATGTGTTGTACTCGAACTCTATGGACAGCAAAGCTTTCTTCCTGTAGACCAGCTCATAAGGTGTGAAACCTGTTGTAGTTTTCCAAGTGGTGTTGTAGGCCCAGATGGCTTCAACCAGGTGATCTACCCAATCCTTCCTGCTGCTGCTCACCACTTTCGTCAAAATCTCCTCCAACGCTCTATTAGTGACTTCCACTTGCCCATTTGCTTGTGGGTGATACGGGGTGGAAGTTCTATGCTTGATCTTGTGATGAGCAAGCAGGTCTTCAATCAAGTTAGAGGTGAACTGGCTTCCTTGATCGGTGACTAACTCTCTTGGGTAGCCAAACTTATAGAAGATATTTTCCCTTAGAAACTCAGCCTCTTTTTCTTCTGTCGCTACCTTGATTGCCTTTGTTTCTGCCCACTTTGTCAGGTAGTCGGTGCACACAATGATGTAAGACCTTTGCTTTGAAGGAGGGTTGATAGGACCCACAAA
>APFE031697581.1:114628-127963 GCA_000404065.3 Pinus taeda
CTTCTTGGTGGCTTTGTTAAGTTCTCGATAATCTACACAGATTCTCCACTTCCCGTTTTTCTTGGGCACAAGCACTAGAGGTGAGACCCACTCACTGTCAGAGATGGGGTAGATGAATCCTGCATCCAACAATTTTTGCAATTCTTCTCTCACAATGTCTTTAAGGGCTGGATTCATTCTCCTCTAAGGCTGCCTGACTGGTTTACAATCCTCTTTAATGTAAATGTGATGGGTACAAACCGAAGGGTGGACTCCTTTCATCTCCTTATAGCTCCAAGCGAAAGCATCCAAATGATTGTTCAATAAGCTACACAGCTCCTTCTCCTAGGAGGGAGATAGGGAGGAGCTGATATTTAAGGCTCTTTCAGGGCCAAATTCCACACTTTTAACTCTGGAAGAGGTCGGATCAGTCACACAGAGGTCCATTAAAGCACCGGCTTGGGTATCTTCCACCAACTCCTCTAATGACAGTGCACCGGGAGGTGGATTTTGAATCAAATTCTCAATCAATTCATCCTCGGTTTGAGGGCCTCCCCTGGTGGCTTCCACTGTGCACAAAGGTGCAGAGTAGACCTCATCCTCATCTCCCTCTTCCAACTAGAGTGGTAACTCATGTTCTAGCAGAGGTTGGGCAGGAGGATAGAGGACTAGCTGTTTGGACATAGGCCCATTCTTAATGGTCATGCTTTCAGCTCGACAACTGATGTAAGCATCCGTAGTAGCTAACCAAGGCCTTCCCAAAATGAGGGGGTATCCAGTGATTTTTTCCTTTCGCTGAAGGACCAAGAAGTCCGTAGGGTACTCCCAAGAGTCAACAGAGACCAGGACATCTTCCACAATCCCTTCAGGAGTCACGGTGGAGCAGCCTACTAACTGTAGTACTATCGAGGTCTTTCTCAAGGAAATCTGAAGGTTGAGTTTAAGCATAGTGTCCCTGGTCATCACATTAATGGCAGCCCCTAGATCAATCAAGGTGTGGGGGATTATGGTGCCATTGATGTGGACATCAACTACAGGACTCCCAGGGTCCAAATATTTTGGACAAATTACTTGCCCCAACATTAGATCGGACAGTTGTCCTATGACATTGATAGTCTGGGCATCTCTCTTGTGCCTGCCTAGGTGCCTGAAACACTTCTCCTTGATCAATTTGTTGTATATTGGTACATCTTTTATGGCTTGGAGAAGTGGCATTTTCACACACAATTGCTTAAGTTCTCCCAGAAGTTCAGTCTCCTCTGGGTTTGGTTGTGTGGTTACTGTTAGTCGCTCAGGAAAGGGTGGAATGGCTTTGGGTTCACTTTCCTATTTCTCTTCCTCATCCTCCGGGGGAGGAAGTTGGCAGTCTGGAAGGACCTTCCCAGATCGCAGTTGATCTCCTGGATCTCCACAGCATAGGTAGGGCATGTTGTCTCCCCAGTGTATACCTGCGGGGCCTATCTGTTGTTGGGGTTCGGGTTCTGTTGAGCAGGTATCTGGGGTTGTCTTGGAGGAGCAGGAGATAATGGTTGTGGTTGAGCAGGTGGTGAAGGCACAATGGTGGGAAGAGAGTTGTATTGGGGCCTCCACCCCTATTGAGGTGCATTCCACTGAGGTTGTGGCTGGACATGTGAGTGAAATGAATGAGCAGTAGGTTGAGTATGGTATTGAGATGGATAAGACCACGGAGGAGGTGCGGACCAGGAAGGATGAGCAGGGGGACCCCAAGAAGGTATTTGAGCAGATTGGTTGGGGATATAATAAGCTTGGGATGTCCCTTGCATCCCCTGCTGGTAAGGTTTGGGCCCATGCGGCCTCCTTTGGTTGAGGAAGTAGAGTGGTTCAGTGGCTACCTCAGTTCCTTGGTACATGGCTTTAAATCTGGGTAAGGTTGGGCATTGGTTTGTGGGGTGGTCTTCCTCATAAACGAAACATACCTCTACTGAGTGCAATGGACACTCGTTCTTAGGGTGCTTCCTCGTACACCTGGGATAGAAAATGGCCAAAGCCCTCTCAACTACCTCTTTCTTCTGTTGGATTTGGAAAGTATCCAGTTGCATGGCAATGGTCTGTCTCATCTCACTTTTGAGGTCTTCCATCTGATTAGCAAACTCATGCTTGGAGAAGGTGGTACTAGCCGAAAGTGGATTCCCCCTACCTCTTTTCTGGGCTGCCCTAGAAAGGTTTCTAAACACAGTCTTTATGTCCTCATAAGGTAGTTGGTAGATGTCTCCTCCAGCTAGCAAATGAAGGGTATCTAGAAGGTCTTCAGGGACTCCTCGGAGCAGAACCAGCTTCAGAGATTCAGGGTCAAGTGTGCACCTGGCCCGTTTATAACTAAGTTGGAACCTTTCCTCGTAGTCTTCTAAAGACTCGTCATTCCCCATGGTCATCGAAAGATTTCTCCCTTTGTTTCCTTTGATCTACAGTAGTCCCGGTATTTGTACTTAAAGGCTTGATGCATCTGAGCCCAAGTGGTGATACTGTTTCCAAGTAACCCCATGAACCAGTTTAGTGCTGCATCCTTGAGGGTAGAAGGAAAGATCTTCAACTTTTGCTCATCCTTGGCATAGTCATAAGTTCGACAAAGGACAGTAAACTCAAACAGGAAGGTATCAGGGTCTTCAATGGTCAACCCATGGAAGTGAGGTAAGGCTGAGGGACTTATGCTTTTCATTTTCATGTCCCCATTGGTCTCTCAAATGGGAAAGGCACCTTCTATTCTCTCGTCATCTCCTATACTATTTTTGTGTTCAGCCATGGTCTCAAGAGGGATGTTCTCTTGCTCTTCTTCTGTTATAGGATCTTCGTATATCTCTGGAGGTTCACCTATAGGTTCTTCTGGATCACGGCCACCAAAGAAAAGAGAAGGGTGACTCAGTGATGTGGTGGGGGTGTTGGGTAAGAATTTTCCGGTATTGTCTCTATTCCTACGAGGCATGAAATGAAAGATTTTTGGCTGCTTTTTGCTTTTTCTACTTGTACTTGCAAAACTGAAATAGATTGAATTGCAACTGACTAAAATCTATCTTGCTGAAATGAAAACGCAGAATTGAAATGAAAGTAGGAAAGGACTAATCTATTTTGTTGAAATGAAATTGCAGGAATGAAATGCTAGGCTACGCTTGCGAAATTGAAATGCTAATCTACGCTTGCAGAATTGAAATGCTAGTCTAGGAAAGCAGGAAATGTCTAGTCTACTTTTGCAAAAATGAAATTGCAGAATGGAAATGAAATAAACTACTTAGCAGAAGGTTGTAGTAGAAAATAGAAGAAAAACAGCAATCACAAATACTCTGACGCTTCCCCGGCAACGGCGCCAAAAAGAATGGTGGGCTCTAGTATTGCAGCAATAATGTTGCAACTCATGGGACTCCCTTCTTTACTTTTATCAACCCGGTAGTTCATAACGAACTTGGAAGCAACAGTGCTGTATGCACAAGTACTAGCTCTAGCTGCAGCTGTCACTTGGTCAGCTGGCACAAGTTCGCTAGGAGTTTAAGCCAACTTTTATGAGCTCTGAGAAGAAGCTTTTTAACTGATGGATGGAAGCTAACTCAAAGGAAGCTAATCTACTTGCGGAAAGAAATTGAAAAACTGAAAGGAAATGCAAACCCTAGCAAACCCTAATTTTACCAGCTAGCCCTACTGATGCAAGAAAGAGGATGCAAGCTACTAGAAGAGATGCCATTGACTTCTAGGAAGGCAAAATGCATGTGTCTAAGCTACTTCTGTAGTAAAATCTGAAGAAAACATCTTTTTGTATTTTTGAATAAGTTGTCAGAATTATCATGCATGTGCTTTTCACTGTTTTTGACTATGCAGAGGTGGATTGGTGAGAGGAAATGCTTGCAGGAGGTCAAGAAGGTTCAAAGAGGGCCTAAGGGGTCCCTAGCATCCTTCCAGAGAGTTTCACAGAGTTTGGCTATCAAGAAACCGCTTTCGTGAGCTTCTACAGGAAGTCTGCAGGGATTCTAAAGAATGTTCTGGAATTTCTACAGGATGTTCTATAATTTTTTACAAGATGTTCAGAAAGGGGATTTTGGAGGATTGATGGAGGAAGAAAGGTGAAGGAGTGGGTATGGAGGTGAGATAAGGGTGTGAGGAGGTCCAGGACTTGGTGAATGGAGCTGAGGAGTGGCGAGGATGGTTGAATTTGTTCAAGGAGGGGTAGAGCAATGTTGCACAAAAATATGAGAATTTAGGGCAAAGCGAGCGAATGTGGCAAACATGAGGCAAGAATCTGGGTTGGAGGATGGAGCAGGTGGGATTGATGGAGTACGGGCAGATGGAGAAGTATTATAGGTGCTCTGCAAGTTATTTCTCAAACTGAACAAACAAAGACTTGGAAAATCAAGGACCTAGCTACTTTAACCTAATCTGACCTAGATAACAGCAAAGAAAATGAACAGATGTCTAATTGCAACAAAATCATGTGAAATAAATATGCAACTAAGCAATAATGAACCTAAGCATGCAACCACAACTGATATCAACTTCGGCAAATGAGAATCTAACACTAATAATTGCATGGTGAAGCAAAGACAATGTTTTTGGTGGCAGCAAGGTCACCTTGGTCCCAGCTCATGGTCCCACTGAGGGAGAGGTGAGATCCGAGATGCTTGATAGCCTTTTTCTGAAGATCTTCCATGTTATTAACCTATCAAATCAATCTGAACGTGAAAAGCCTTCTTAATCATCAACTATGATCTAGGTAGCCAAGCAAGATTCTAATCTACTTAACAGAAATTATTTTGCAAAGACATAAAAAGCAAATAACAATACACAAAGGAAGCCTTGGCACTTGGGTTGGGCCCAACCCCAAGAGCTACAGGCTCCTAAGAAAAACTCAGAACTGATGCCAAATAAATCTGCCTTCCATTACTCAAAAATAACCATGTCACAAGAAAGTTATACAACAGCAACTACAAAATGAGCTGAGAAAATAACAGCACTATAGTGCAAAATACAACAGTTCCAAAAGTAACCTACGAAGGCTAGAAGCCTTCCTATTTATGCACTACGAGGGTCTCCAACAGCCCTCCTTAACTCAAGGGGCTCGGCTGCTCAAACTGCCAGTGATCTGCCACTTTACACAAGACTGCTCGGCTGCCCTTGGCAATCCTTTTCGGTGGTCTGCTAAACTCCGAGCTGAGGGTGAAGACTTCGAGGAAGGGGCCATTTATTGCAGGGGACACCCTTCCTATGAATCCTCACCCTTGTTCCTTCATGCTTGGCTGTCATCTGGCTCATAATTGCTTGGCCTTGGTCCAAAATTTGTCCAAAAATCTGCATTAACAATGTGTTAGCATCCTTGGTCAAGTGACTATCCTCATTCGTTCAACTAACATAAATATACTCAAAAATCATGCATAAACTATGAAAAATGGTGGATTGACAAAGAACAGTTAGGAAAAATGAGCCCAATAAGTTACCCAATTCCAGGGCTCATCAAAAATCTCAGTTCCTTCTATTGTGCCCCCGATGCAAATCTGTGAAATTGTAAGCAGCAGCAGTATCATCGCCCGGAGCTCTGAATCCTTGATCAGCCATTAACTCACATGACCAATATTCCTCTTCGAAGTCACATAAATGATAATCAAGTTGATACTTCTCCAATGGCAACCATATTAAAGGGAATTTGAACCTGAGGTCAATCTAGAATGCCCCCAGTGTCAGCACAATTTGAGCATATTTAGTACCTGTGCAACAGTAGCCACAAAGTTCTTGTACTCAAAGGGGTCCCCTTCCTGTAATTCCACGCTATAGGCCTTAGTGCGCTTGAGACATCTGGCTAGTGCTTGGCTCCTCATGGTTGCAAACAGGTTGAGGCAGATCCTCACGATTCTTCTTCTGTAAATGGTCGATTGATCTCTGATTTCCAGAGTGCTTAGGAATAGTCTAAATTCTCTTCGAAGTTCGTGAGCCATTCCTGGTTCAGCCCAGACCCACAATGATGTTCTTTCCTCGTTGGTCTCCACTGTTTTCTTGGCTAGGTGCCACCCAATCTGATTCCTCATGAATGAAAGAAAGGCCTGCAACTGCAAATCCCCCATGTAGGAGAGGACACATGCCACCATCATCGTCCTCATGTATTCACACATAATATTGTGCAAGAACAACTCGCACAACAAACTCTAATCATCAAAATCATAGGAGCGAAAATTTTCCAAAAAGGTGTGGGTTGTAGAACCCAAATATGACTTGTTCTCATAAATTGCCCTTCATTGAAATAAATAGTAACATTCCCACAGGAACACATGGTATGATGGGGACGGTCACCTGCATGCTAGCAGGTTTAGAGTGAGGTCACAGAGTTTGGTCTTATCAAACGTTAGGTCTGAGACCTATCGAGGCAGCTGATACAGTTGTTCACCCTTCTCCTTTACAATTTCCTTGTGCCTCCATGCCTCCTCTTTCCTTTCCCATTCTTCTTTTATCCATTTTTCTCTCAGGGAATCCATCATTCTTTTATGTGTTTTGAGTGGAATAACTCCCTCTTGTAGAGAGACCGTCATGTGCTTCCACTTTTGTAGCTCTGGCAACAACAACAATGATCTCTCAAAATGCCATCCTTCATCAAGTCCTAGCGTTCCTCTGCATGAACTATCAATTGAGGGTGTAGCTGCCTCCTGAGGGCGAAATTGTCCCACCTCGGTTGTTGGTTCTTGTTTAACAGCAGCTTCGTTAGTTGGTTTTATCACAGTTTCTTTATCTTCCTGGCCATCTTCCATTTTCACTATTGGTTCTTGTGTAGCAGCAGTGTTATCCACAGACTTTTGTGCATCTTTTTCCTTTAGACCGGCTTCGGTCTTTACTACTTGTTCTTGTGTAGCAACATCGTTGACCGTAGGCTCATGGATATTATCTTTCTCTTCCTCCTCTTAGCTGACTTTCTCCTCCACTGTCGGTTATGATGAAACAGCAGTGTCATTCAAGGGCTCCTCTGTACCCATTACCTGGTCACTTTTTGTGGATTGCACTACCTCAGTTGGTGGTTCTTGTGTAACAACAACGTCCTCGATAGATTCTTATGTAACAGATTCCCAGATTTCAGTTTGAGTCCCCCTCGAGGTAATGTCTGCTGCACAGAATTTGAATCCTGCTGCCACCAACTTCTCATTACAAGCTACGCACAAAGTGCCCAGGATTTCTCCCCTTCTGGCTCTATCTACAGCCTCTGCCAAAGTGTCTAGCCCTGGGGATCTTGGCTCTTCCTTTCCTTCTGCTAGTTTTTCCCTCAATTCCCTAATTTCTTTCTCTAGAATTTCACTTGTTGACAGCAAAGATTGGGTTTCGCTCTTACCAGGTGAAGGAGGTTTCTCTGGTTGTGCTTACTCCTCATCCTTCTGCTCTGCTATTGCTTTGTTCTTTCTTGACATGGACAGGCGCTCTGGGTGCTCACTAACCCTTATCCTCTGCTTCGGCCTCCTGTCACCAACTGGTTTATCAACCGAAATCTTGTTCACCCTTACTGTCAAGGACTGGGGTTGCTCCTTTGTCACCTATGGAGCTTCCTCAGACAGCTTTGTTTGCCTTCTGCGGGTGGTCTTGGGTCTTTTCTGCATGAATTCTTCCCAATTCTTGCCCTATCACCTCAAATCGTCTAGCACAATGAGTTTAATAAGGTCATGTTTGGTAACACACATTTCTGGATGTGCAATCGTTTTCACAGCCGTAGCCATGTGCCTAATGTTGCCCATCAAGAACTAAGGAAGGTTGATCAGTTGTTGATGCCGGAGGTGGTTCAACAATGGAAACTGATAATTAAACACAATTGTTGCCCTTCCCTCCTAAGTAATGTACTTGATGAGGTAGAGGGAAACATCTGCCCATGGCTGGGGGAGTAACAGTCTATCAAATCCCTTGCCTTTCTTTACCAGCGACTCTCTTTCTTGGAGAAAATCCCCTTTCAGTGAAGGGTCATTGACCTTCCTAGTAAACCATCTCTTCCAAACTACTGGCAATCCTATTACTTTGGAAATAACTTCTTCCGTGACCTCCAACTTCAACCCTCTGACTTCCATCTGGTTTCCCTCCAGATTCTTTGCAAATTCCATGGCAATGCCACTATTTGATCCTTCCAACCTCTGGAAGAATTCAAACTAGCTTGCATCCTTGAAAATCTGGCATGCTTCAGGGCAATCTTCTAAGGCTTCTGTGGACCCTGGTTCGTGTCGTATTGTTGCTCCTCCCATTTCTTATGCAATTCGATGTTGTTCCACCTGCTTATTCTTCCCCTTAAGTGCTCCAGGGTAGTCGACACACTCTAGCTGTTTCAGCCTATACTGTTATCTTCCTCCTCTCCAAGCACTCTGAATGGGGATTCAGTGCTTCCAGCAGGGGTAAATAGTAGGGTGGCAGGGTGGTGCAAGTGAAGATTTTGGATTGGGATTTGGCACGCATGGTTCGTACTGCACAATAAATTTTTCCTTAATGGTGAATCATGGGGAGGTCTCATCGATGGTACATTTACCCTTTTTGGTATAATTCATCATTAAGTAACAATAACTATTGGGTCATCAACCTTAATTGTTGGATTTTTCTAATAATCGCAAGTCATGTGACAGTCATGTCGCCATATAATTCGTCACCCCCCCGGCTTAATTATGACAGCTGTCCTCAGCGGTCAATAGTCATGTTAAGTTGCCATAATTACAAAATAAAACGAATTCAATATTACATTTTTTATGACAGACCTGGGTGATGTGGGGTGAAATAATGGGTGGCACGACGTACCAATCATGCTCGGGCAGCGAGATGCACAAACTTAATTCTGGTGACGAGGATCATGGTGATGCACTGCTATTTATTATAATAAAATATGTCGTTTATTCCTGAAAAGTCGTCAGATGTTACAGGTGTAATGGCCAAGACGACTGATATATATTATTTTAATTTCTACAAAAAGTTAAAGAAGAGAAATCATGTAACAACACTTATCATAAGATATGCTTTGAAATAACAAATGTTGTTACAGAGTGTGTAACAGCTGCCACTAGGTGATTTTCAACTGCTACAAAAGTGTCTGTCTACACACCTGAGAAAGGTTTTCACAGCCAGATTATATATATATATATATATATATATATTATATATATATATATATATATACACATATATACATATATATATATGTATTATGTGTATATATATATATAAATATATATATATATATATATATATTAATATGTATATATTTATATATATATATATATATAATATATTATATATATATATTATTTATTTATTATTTATATATATTTATTTATTTATTTAGCAGTTCGAAGGTGCACAGTCGCCACTAGGTGGTTTTCAGCTGTTACACTTATTGGAAAAATTAAAATTTTTTCTTTGCAACACAGGGGGGCCTTCCCCTGTTCCCGTAATCTGTAAATCCGAATTTGTGACAATGTTGACAAATGAATCCCTCGAGGTAGGTTTGTGATATAACCGAAGATGGTGCCCATTTGCAAGTAATGGTGTCCTTGCACTGTCAATGGTCACCAAATTTACAGCCCCATTGTCAAAGACTACATCTACCTCATAAGGACCTAGCCATCTGGTGCAGAGCTTACCCTTGAAGTCTTTAAACCTTGAGTCATATAAGAGAGCCCAATCTCCTTTCTAGAAATTTTTCTTCTTTATAAATCTGTCATGCCACTTAGCTCTCTGCTACTGGATAATCTTTGTTTGTTGGATAGAAACCAACTGTTTCTCCTCCAATTCATTGAGTTGGTTCAATCTCTGCCTTTGTGTTGTAGCCAAATTCAAATTGACCTGCAATGTTGTCCTTAGTGTCTTGATTTCAAATTCAATGGGGAATAAAGGGTTCTTGCCATACACAAGTTCATATGGTGAGAGTCTAGTGGTATTCCTCCATGTAGTCTTGTTTGCCCATAACACTTATGGAAGTTTTTCAGCCCAATTTCTTCGATGGCTGGCTACAGTCTTAGTAAGGATCCCCTCAATGACTTTGTTAGTGCTTTCTATTTGGCCATTTGCTTGTGGATGATAAGATGTTGTGATTTTGTGATGGATCTTATATTTCTGGACCAACTCCCGGATCTTATGAGATGTGAACTGGGGCCCTCCATCTGTGACTATCTCCCTGTGTATGCCAAACTGAACAAAAATGTCTTCAAACAGAAAGTCTGAGACAACCTGCTCCGTGGATTTGGTTAGTGCCTTTTCCTCAACCCATTTTGTGACATAATCAGTACAGACCAAAATGTAGGATCTCTGTCTAGATGAAGGATTGATTGGTCCCACAAAATCTAGAGCCCACTTCTCAAAAGGTTCTAGGACGATCTGGCGCTGTAACAGCATCTCATATGATTGCAATGGTTGGCCCATCCTTTGACAACTATCACATCCTTTCACAAATTTCTTGGCATCTTGAAATATTGTCGTCCAGTAGTACCTTGTTGAAAGGACTTTGTATCCTGTCTATTTGTCTGCAAAGTGTCCTCCGTAGGAGAGTTCCTCATGACAGGCTTTAAGGATATCAAAGACTTCATCTTCTCTAACACAGTGCCTGATTTGGAAATCTGGTCCGGTGTGGTAGAGGTTCCCATCTATACAGGTATATGTAGCACTTTGTTGTATGATTTTTATTTTCTCCTTGGAGGAAAAATACTGTGGAAACTTCCCTGCAGCAAGATAATTGGCTATATCTGCATACCAAGGTGAGTAAGTAGAAATAGCAAAAAGATATTCATCAGGGAAAGAATCTTCGGTGGGAGTGCAACTGTCATCAATAGTTAGCCTAGAAAGAAAGTTAGCTACTACATTATCTTTTCCAGGCTTATCTACAATAGTGATATCAAATTCTTATAACAGCAATAACCAGCATGTTATCCTACCATTTGTAATTAGCTTATTCATTAAAAAACAAATGGCAGAATGGTTAGTGTTTACAAATAATTGATACCTGATGATGTAATGCCAGAATTTGTTGATGGCGTGCACAACTACTAAGAACTCCTTCTTGGTCACTGTGTAATTGAGCTTAGCTGGAGTTATATTTTTACTTATGTAGTAAATAGCATAAGGTTTTTTATCCTCCAATTGGTCCAAAACAACACCTAAAGCAATATCCAATGCATTCGTAGCAATGTGAAACGGCAGTTCCCAATTAGGTCCTCGCAAGACTGGAGCTGCTAATATACAACATTTCAACTTTAAGAAGGCTTTCTCACACTTCCCTGTCCACAAGAAATCAACATCCTTCATGAGCGAGGAAAATAAGGGTGATGCAATTTTTGAAAAAATTTCTATAAATCTTATGTAATACCTTGCATGCACCAAGATACTACATACCTCTTTTTGCATTTTGGGGGTTGGAATTTTTAGAATTACCTCTATTTTTGCAGGGTCTACCTTGATTTCATCAACAGAAATGTAATGTCCAAGCACGATCCCTTCGGTCATCATCATGTGACATTTCTCAGTGCTCAAGGAAACATTAGTCTGTCCTAACCATTCTAGCACTTTTTCCAAATTGACTAATGTTGTTTCAAAAGCATCTCCATAAGGTGTGAAATTGTCCATGAAGATTTCCAGGCAGTCATTCGGCAAGTCAGAGAAAATTCCCAGTATTGCCCTTTTGAAAGGTTGCTAGCACATTACAGAGCCCAAAGAGAAGTACTCTGTATGCATAGGTTCCCTAAGGACAAGTAAAGGTCATTTTATTCTAGTCTTCTGGGGCAATCTATATCTGATTATAGCCACTAAATCCATCCAAAAATAAAAAGAACTTCTTTCCGGAGAGAGAATCAAGGACCTGATATATAAATGGTAAGGGAAAGTGGTCCTTCTAAGTGGCCTTGTTGAGTTCTTTGTAATCAACACAGACTCTCCACTTTCCATTCTTTTTAGGAACGATGACAAGCAGTGACACCCACTGACTATCAAATATTGGATAAATAAAATTAGCACTCAGGATTTTCTATAGTTATTCTTTCACCACTTCCTTAAGTGCAGGGTTCATGCGGCATTGTGGCTGTCTAACTCATTTGCAGCCATCCTTCAAATAAATACGGTGAGTGCAAAGGTTAGGGTGGATCCCTTTCATATCCGTATAATCCCATGCAAATGCCTTTTTATACTTCTGTAACAGTTGTAACAGCGGTCGGTTTTGTTCGACAGTCAAATTGGGATTAACATTCAAAACTTTCTAGATTCAATCTCAATTGGACTGCTAGCAATATTTGGAGCGATTTTCATTTGTTCAAAATCTATATCTTCCACATCTTCTTACTCATTTACATTTTTAACAGAAGCAACAGAAAGTGAATTACTAATAAAACCATTAATATCATCTTCTATCTCATCTTTGAAATACTGGGCTTTCCCCAGAGTGAGGAGTGGCAGGGAAAGATCTGACTCGGGCTCAAACTCATCCCACCAAGGGTTGTACACATCCATATTTGGTTTTGGGGGATAAATATTAAGGTTTTGGGTTGCTTGGCCATCCGAGATTACCATGGATCCCGTCCTGCAACCTATAAATGTGTCTGCAGTGGCCAAACAAGGTCTCCCTAGGATCAAAGGATGCCCCCCCAAATTGGATTTGGGTTGTAAGATAAGAAAATCAATCGGATATCTCCAGGAAGCTATCGTAATCACTATATCCTCTAACATCCCCTTGGGTTTAACACGGGACCTGTCTACTAGTTCAAGCACATTAGGAGTATGTCTGATTCCCTATAGCCCAAGAGTGATAAAGAGATATTTCGTCATTACATTAATGGCAGCCCCAAGATCAATCAACATGTTAGCTATGGGCTAATCATTAATGTAGACAGTGACCGTAGGATTTCCTAGATCATTGTACTTGGTGAGCTCTAGTATTGTAGCAATAATGCTACAACTCCTGGGGCTTCCTGTCTCTCATTTTATCAACCCGGTAGTTCGTACAAACTTGGAAGCGACGGTGCTGTATGCACAAGTACTAGCTCTTGTCGCAGCTGTCACTTGGTAAGTCGGCACAAGTCCGCTAGGGCTCAAGCCAACTTCTATGGGCTCATAGAAGAAGCTTTATAAATGATGGACGAAAGCTAGCTCAAAGAAGACTAATCTATTTGACAAAAATGAACTGAAAGCAAATCAAAGCATGTAAACCTAGGAAAACCTAATTTAACTAGTCTAGCCTCTATAATGCAAATGACGTGAAGGAAACTTCTACCAATGCTATTGTTACCTCTGATAAGTGAGAATGCATGGATCTAAACTGCTTGCATCATAAAAGACATGTTTTTGTATTTTTCCTTTAAGTGGATGATTGTGATTGTGTGCTAATTAGGGTTTGGTTGTGCAGATGGGATGGAGAAGGAAGGAAAGCGTGGGACAGGT
>APFE031697586.1:7887-41123 GCA_000404065.3 Pinus taeda
TGAACATAAGGGTAAAAGATATTCCAGAGGAGCATAAGATTGATGTGTTCATAGGGACTTTAAAGGATAATATCCAACATGAGGTTCGCCTTCGGGAACCTAATCTAGGTTGATATTGGTGGCCAACCTCCAAGTCCACTTGGACCCCCACCATTGTTTCTTTCAGCTTTTCAATTTCCTTAATTGTAGCATAGTTTACTATTTTTAGCAATTTTTCGGGTCCTGAACTTCCAGAGCCGTTTTGAAGCCCTAAACGACATTTTTTGGGAAACCTAGGAGCAACATGAGTCGATGGATCTATGTTTCTCTTCTCAAAGTTGTAGTTCTTGGATAGATATTTCTAACGAGATATTGTGTGCGTCAAACGAAGATTGTATGCAAAAGTTACAACCCTGAGAAGCTGATGTACCAATTTACCCAAACAAGGCCCATAGTTTGGCGTTTCAACTTCTAGGGTTAGGTTTATGGATGTTTAGGGTTTTCCATTGTTTCTGAACAATAATAGGCCTTCGAGCCTCATTTTAACACAGTTTAGAGGCATGTAGTCACCACATCTCTTCTCAGAGATAAGCTACCATTGCCCTGGCTGGTTTATTTCCATTTCTACTTGTAAGCATATTTTAGTATTTTACGTTAATGACATGAAGTATTATTTCTGATGCATCTCTGTGTTTATGGTGATCTCTGTAATTTTTTGCGTTCTTATTTAAATATGGATCAGTGGTATCAGAGCGGTTTGTTTTTTCTCTTTTTTTCTTTGCATGTGCCCAACGAGGTCGAGATATAAGGAATTAGGGCTTGAACTGGTCAAACCTTTGCAAGACCAGCCTCACAAATCTCGACAGCCTCCCATGGAAGATGAAAAGAAATATGAGGGGCCAGGAGATCCTATCAAAATCTTGCTCGAAGAAGCACTTGAGCGACAAAGGAAAGCGATGATGGACAACTTTTCCCAGATCCTTCAGCGACTACCCAAGGACAACGCATTGGCTTCCAACAGCTACTCTAGAAATGCCACACTGTTTAAGGTACAAGTTAATTTTGAAATCCCCATATTCGAGGGTCAGATAGACGCAGATGGCATCGATAAATGGTTAAATATGCTAGAGGGTTATTTTTATGTTCATGATTTTTCCAGTCGAGAAAAGATTAATTTTGCTCTTCTCAAAGCAGCCCCCCACGTCAAGGACTAGTGGGAAACCTACTGCGAGAAGAAGGATGAAAGTACAAGCTCACCATTTTTAGTCGCACCCACTTGGATTCATTCCAGGATGCCATCAAGGAGCAGTATTACCCTGTCGGAAGCTATGAGGATCAATACATAAAGTGGACCATGCTGCGGTAGGGAAGGGACCAAGACGTGTCAGAGTTTACAAATATTTTCCATACCCTTCGCACAAACTTTGGTATCAAGGATTCAGAGCAGCATTTGGTACTCAAATACCGTGGTTTCCTGCATAAGTACATCCAGGAAGAAATAGAATTCCTAAACATCTCTTCGCTCGGCACGGCATTCCAATATGCTGTCAAGGTCAAGAAAACGTTTAAACATAAGAAGTGAGATTTTGGATCTACAAATCCGAAGCAAGGGAAAAGTGCCCCCAAACTGCAGAATAAAGGAAAAAGCCAAGGCGGGGTGGCCGAAGACAACCTACCAAAGCTGCAAGCAAAGAACAACACTGCGGAGCCGAAAAAAACACGGGAAAGTGGTATGAGTTCCATAAGAACTCCACTCACAACACAAGTGAGTGTTGGGCCAAGTAGTCACTAGTGGCCGAGCTAAAGGTTTTAGAATTAGATGCATGTTCTGACTCTGAGTCAAAACCCAATAAGAGGAATGACAAAGAGAAGCAGATTATCCATGTGAAGCCCAACACTACCATTGCCACCATGAAGATCCGGAAGGAGGAACCTGAAGATCGATGGAAGGAGGAGCATCTCTTCCACTCCCAAATGTGGGTAAAGGGCTCCCCACTACAGTTCATTGTTGACAATGGGATCCAAAAGAACCTCATTTCGATAGAGGTCGTGAAGTGATTTGGCTTATCGACCACAACACATCCACAACTGTACACCATCAGGTGGCTTCACTAAGGACGGGATCTTCACGTGAGCCAGCAGTGTCGCCTTCCATACAACATCAAGCCCTTCACGAATGAGGTATTGTGTGACATTGCTCCCCTTGAAGTTTGTGATGTATTATTAGGACAACCATACTTGTAGAAGTGACATGTTGTGTATGAATCAAGGCCCCATTTTGTTATTGTTACTTTGGGAAATAAGTTGTACAAGATATTGGATGTAGCACCGCCTACTGCCATCTCTTCGGTTACTACAAAACAATGAAGTAAGCTCATTTCCAAAACTAGGAAATTTGTTTTCCTGATGATACGCCCTCAAGGAAAGAAGAAGACGGTGGCCACGACCTCCAGATAGGGCTCCTCCGCATGACAACTATAGATGGAAAAGGTCATGGAGGAGTACGAGGACATCTTCACCTCCCTCACAGGGGTTCCTCTGCATTGTCAGGTCATGCACTCCATCGATCTGATCCCAAGTGCGTCGTTGCCCAATGGACCAATATATCGGCACTTCGTTTTGAAGAACGATGAAATCAAGAGGTAGATTCAGGAGCTGTTGCAGAAAGGTCACATCTGTCCGAGTTCATCGCCCTGTAGGAGCATGATCGTGTTGGTACAGAAGAAGGATGGGACTTGGAGACTCTTTATTGACTATCAGGCGCTGAAGAAGATCCTGTCCATAATAGGTACTTGATCCCACAGATTAATGACCTCTTGGACCAACTAAAAGGGGGAAAATATTTCAGCAAGATCGATTTGAAGTCAGGATATCACTAGGTACCAATCGAACCCTCTGATGTTTGGAAGATTGCCTACAAAGCCAAGGAGGGAATTTTTGAATGGTTTGTTATGCCTTTCGGATTGACGAATGCTCATGAAACCTTCATGAGGATAATGGATGACATATTGCAACCATTCACCAACTCATTTGTAGTGGTATACTTGGATGACATCCTAATCTTCAGCCAGATTTGGGAAGAGCACCTCCACCACATCTGACAGGTTCCCCAAACACTGCGGCAACACAAGTTATGTGCCAATTTGGAGAAATGCACTTTCGGTATGACCCAGGTTCAGTATCTGGGATACATTATTGATGAATAGGGGGTGCATGTGGATCCAGCCAAGATCCAAGTCATTCGGGATTGGCCATCTCCAACCACTCTGATAGAGCTCCGGAGCTTTCTATGTATTTCCAACTTCTGTCGCAGGTTCGTGTTGGGATTTTCTCATATCACTTGGCCCTTGAGTCAAGTCACCAAGGGAGGAGTGAAAGAAAAATTCTTTTGGTCTGAATCTCAACAGAAGACATTCACAGAGTTGAAAGATCACCTCTGCTCGACACCTGTGCTCACATTACTAGACTTGCAACAACCATTTGAGGTCGAGACAGATGCCTCTGACTATGCTATTGGGGCAGTCCTTACTCAACACGGGCATCCAGTGGCATATCATAGTGAGACACTTTCAGACACAGTTCGAAAGTATCCCACTTATGACAAAGAGATGTATTCCATTATGCAGGTTTGCCGACAATGGAAGCATTACATTTTGGGGAAGGAAATGGTCATCCACACGGACCACCAACCCCTACAGTTAATACATACCCAAGGGAAATTGCACAATGATTGCCTTCAGAAGTGGTCCACATACCTGCAACAGTTCCATTTGAATATCAAGTATAAGGAGGGCAACACCAATAATGTTGCAGATTGCCTCAGTCGACCATCGATCGTGGCGTTAACCACCGTGCTCAACTCTTGTGGGAACGAGACTTCTGACTAGCCACTTCTCTACAAAAGTGACCTAGAATTCGGCCACAGATACAAAACACTCTTGGAGGGTCAACATGTTCCAGATTTTCACCTCCAGTATGCCCTATTATGCCACCCGGGTCACCTTTATGTCCTTCAAGAGAGCGTGCCAAGATGATTTGGGAAGCACACTATAGTCAGGCTGCTGGGAATTTTGGGGTTGAGAAAATGGTGGCAGTACTACAGAAGTATTTCTATTAGTTGAATCTTCGACAGGATGTCGGGAAGTACAACAAATCATGCACTGCTTGCACCATTGCCAAACTGACCATCAAGAATCAAGGCCTCTATACCCCGTTTCCTGCCCCTAGTCGACCTTGGGAATCCCTCTCCATGGATTACATGTTAGGTCTTCCTTCCACTAAGCATGGAAATGACTACGTTTTTATGGTTTTCGACAAGTTCTCGAAGATGGCCATTATGGTGGCCTGCAAGAAGAATATCACAGCAGAAGCCACTGCTAAACTCTTCTTTGAATGAGTGTGGGTACAATTTGGGATCCCACAGTCTATCTTCTTAGATCGAGATAGCAGGTTCCTCAATACATTTTGGTCCAATCTTTGGTCGATGCTGGACACCAAAATCACTAAGTCCACAGTCTTCCATCCTCAAATTGATGGCTAGACATAGGTTGCCAATAGGATGATCATACATATTTTGCACATGTTCAACTCAAAGCATCCATGCACATGGGTCGAGAGCCTCCCCTATGTTCAGCACAACTAGAATTGGGCTCTCCACAACTTGACTGGCCACATCCCTTTTTAGGTGGGCTTGGGATTCTAGCCACTATGTCCCATTGATGTGGCCATGTCATTTGCAGCTACTCACACAGATTCGGCTCATGTCCAGTCTAAAATGAATAAGCCAAACAAATTCATTGAGCACATACAACATATTCACCAGTAGGTCCATGACATTATGGAGAAATCAAATGGCAAGTACAAGCAGTGACATGATCAACATCGGGTGCCACACAAGTTTTAGGTGGGCGACAAAGTCTGGTTGCATTTTCAAAAGGAATGCCTTACTGGAACCTATCGGAAACTCAGACCACTCTGATTTTGTCCTTACACAATTACCAAGGCTGTGGGAGACAATGCATTTAAGCTTAGCATTCCCCCATTCCTTGGCTTGCACCCAGTGTTCAATGTGGACCGCCTTCAACCATACTTTCCACCATTACTAGACACATCCGATATTGCAGAACAGTGTACACCCACAAAGTTAAATTCAGATTGAATGGAACAAGCTGCAGTTCATTGGATCATGGACACACAGATCAAGCACACTCACCAGTAGAATATCCAACTGTATCGATTTGTCAAAGCAGGCTAACTCCTTCACCAGGGCAAGTGGCTCACCAGGGACCAAGTTCAATAGAAGTTTCCTCATCTCATGGAGGAACTCAATGCAATGGGGACCATTGCTTCCTAACGAGGGAGGAATGATCCAGGTGGATACTGATGGCCACCCTCCAAGTCCACTTGGACCTCCACCATTATTTCTTTCAACTTTTTATTTTCCTTAATTGTAGCATAGTTTACTATTTTTAACACTTTTTCGGGTCCTGAACTTCCAGAGTCGTTTTGAGGCCCTCAACAACGTTTTTTGGGAAAACTAGGATTAACATGCGTCCTTGGCCTAATTTTTCTCTTCCCAAAGTTGTAGTTCTCAGATAGATATTTCTAATGAGATATTGTGCGCGTCAAATGGAGATCGTATGCCAAAGTTATGACCCCGACAAGTTGATGTACCAATTTACCCAATCAGGGCCCACAGTTTGGCGTTTCGTCTTCTAGGGTTAGGTTTTTGGATGTTTATGGTTTTCCATTTTTTCTCAACAATAAATAGGCCTTCAAGCCTCATTGTAACATAGTTTAGAGGCATGTAGCCGCTAGATCTCTTCTCGGAGATAATCTACCATCGTCCTAGCTGGTTTATTTCCATTTCTGTTTGTAAGCATATTTTAGTATTTTACATTAATTAAATGAAGTATTATTTCTGATGTATCTCTATTTTTATGGTTATCTCTGTAATTTGTTGCATTCCTATTTAAATCCGAATCAGAACCTGATGCATTGGAGAAGGCATTCAGGTTAGCAAGAAAAATGGAAAGCAAAATTATGGCAACCAGGAAGCCTACCAATCACAACTATAAAGATGAAAGTGTTTTTGCCCCTAGCCTTCCACAACCTACAAGGTTGACACCACAACAATTGGAAGAAAAAAGAGCAAAAGGGCTTTGTGACAGTTGTGATAGAAAATACACTAAAGGTCATAAGTGTGCTGAGAAGAAATTATTCTAAATAGATTGTGAAGAGGCGGAAGAAAAGGAACAAGAAATGTCAAAAGAAGAGGATATACTCCAGGAACAAACCCTAGATATAGAAGAAATGAATCCGACCATATATTGTAATGCATTGGCTGGAATTACCACTCCTCAAACTATTAAGATAGAAGGACATATCCAGAAGAAACAGGTAATAGTGTTGATTGATTCAGGAAGTACCCATAACTTTATTCATTGTAAGATAGCAAAGGAATTGAATTGCTTCCTATATCCAGCACCAGAGTGTCAAGTGATGGTTGTAGGTGGAGGAACCATAAATTGCTCTGGAAAGTGCCATAATATCAAGGTATCCATGGGAGAATATGTATTGAATGGCCCAATGCTTTCCATTCCAATGGGTGGTGTTGATGTTGTACTAAGAGTCCAATGGCTACAATCCTTGGGTACAATAGCTTTTAATTTTCAACAACGTTTCATGAAATTTTGTGCGAAAGGAAAGGAAGTTGAATTAGGGGGTATTTTAGGGAAACTGAGAAAGATAATCAGCTCTAACAGTATGACAAAGCTTCTAAAGAAGGAACAACAAGGTGGAATTACACAATTATGTTCGCTAGAGGTTCCCACATCGAAATCATCTATTTCTCCATATCTCCAGAAAGTCTTGGACAATCATTCCAAGGTATTTGAGACTCCCAAAGGTCTCCCACCTATTCGTGATCATGATCATGCTATTTTTTTGATTCCAGGAAGTGTTCCTCCAAACATCAGGCCGTACAGATATTCCTATGCCCAAAAGAGTGAAATTGAACATATGGTTGCAGAAATGCTAGAGGCTGGTATAATTCAACCTAGTCAAAGTTCTTTCTCTTCTCCAATAGTATTGGTGCACAAGAAGGATGGATCATGGCGCATGTGTTCGGATTATAGGAAGCTCAACAAGATCACTATTAAAGATAAATTTCCCATTCGTGTCATTGATGAATTATTGGATGAATTGCATGGATCAATTTACTTCACCAAGTTGGATCTTCGTTCAGGATATCATCAAATCTGAATGAAGACTGAATACATTCCGAAAACAACATTTAGAACTCATGAGGTTCATTATGAATTTTTGGTCATACCTTTTGGCCTTAGCAATTCACCTTCTATATTTCAAGGTTTGACGAATTCCATTTTCAAAACCTTCCTTAGAAAAATTGTGTTAGTATTTTTTGATGATATACTAATTTACAAAAAGTCTTGGAAGGATCATGTTGAACATGTTGGTAGGGTGCTTAAACTATTGGAGGAGAAACAATTATATGAAAAAATCTCCAAATGTTTCTTTGGAGTACGAGAAGTGGAATATCTGGGTCAATTGTATCTCAAGAAGGTGTTAAGGTAGACCCTAGCAAAATTAAAGCCTTTAAGGAATGGAAAATACCCACATCCATAAAGCATCTGTGAGGATTTCTCGGGTTGATAGGGTATTATTGCAAGTTTGTTTAGAATTATGGGAGAATAGGAAAACCTCTAAGAACATTATTGAGAAAATATGCATTTTCATGGACTCCAGAAGCAACAAAGGCCTTCAAACATCTTAAAGAGGTAATGTGCCAAGCACCGATCTTAGCTACGCTGAACTTCACAAAAACCCTTATTGTGGAATGTGAGGCTTTAGGAAATGGAATTGGTGTTGTTTTAATGCAAGATTAAAGACCCATTTCTTTTGAAAGTCGTCCAATCAAGGGAAAGTATTTACACAAAGCTATTTATGAGAAGGAAATGTTGGCAATACTACATGCACTTAAGAAATGGCGACCCTACCTAATGGGAAGACACTTCAAGCTAAAAACGGATCATGATAGTCTTAAATACTTTTTAGAAAAAATATTATCCTCTAAAGAGAAACAAAAATGGGTCAAAAATATGTTGGGTTATGACTTTGAAATCATCTACAAAAAAGGGAAGCAAGTTGTTGTGGCAAATGCACTCTCAAGAAAGGACGAGGTTGTGGAAGCATTTTTGTGTGCCATTTCTATTATCCAGCCAGATTGGATAAATGAAGCAAGGAAGGAGTGGAAGAATGACAAAGAAGTGTGGGCACTCATTTGAAATTACAACAAGATCCCAATACATCTATACGTTTAGCTGGAAAAATGATTCGTCATGGTACAAAGATCACTTATACCTATGTAAGAATTCCCAACTCAAACAAAAGATTCTTATGGAATTGCACACTTCTCCCTTAGGAGGGCACTCAAGATTTTTAAAAACTTACCACGGGGTTAAGAAGCAATTTCTTTGGGATGGACTTAAATCGGATATTCAAAAGTTTGTGGCAGAATGCTTGGTTTGCCAACAAAATAAAGTTGAAACAATTAAAACCCTAGGTCTATTGCAACCTTTATCCATTCCAAGCCAATGTTGGGAGGACGTTTCAAAGGATTTTATCACAGGTTTACCCAAGTCCGAAGGAAAGAGTGTCATCATGGTGGTAGTTGACAGACTTACCAAGTATGCACAATTTTGTGCATTTTCACATCCATTTAAATCCAGTACAATTTCTACTACATTTATCGAAACAATTCAAAAGCTACATGGAAACCCAAAGATTATTGTTAACGACAAAGATCCTGTTTTCACTGGAAATTTTTGGACAGAATTATTTTCTTGTCTCGATACTCAGTTAGCTCATAGCTCATCTTATCATCCTCAATCTGATGGGAAAACTGAGATAGTAAACAAATGTTTGGAAGGATATCTTCGTTGCTTTGTATATGATAAAAAAATACAATGGGTCAAATGGTTGCCTCTGGTTGAATGGTGGTATAACACTTCCTTCCATACTGTAGCAAAAATGACCCCATTTATGGAACTTTATGGATATCATCCACCATCCATCACAACATATTTAAGAGGAAATTCTAAGGTTCAAGTAGTGAAACATCACATCGAGCATCAACAACAAGTTCTCCAACTCTTAGAGGTTATCGTTGGCACATAATAGAATGAAACAACATGCTGATCAACATCGCAGCAAAACAAGTTTTGATGTAGGTGACTGGGTATTCCTATGGTTATAACCATATAAACAAATGTCCCTCAAGAAAGCTAAGAAGGATAATAAATTATCACCAAAGTATTATGGTCCGTACAAAGTGTTGCGAAAGATTGTTACTATGGCATACAAATTGGAGCTTCCTACAGCTTCCCGAGTGCACCCAATTTTTCATGTTTCATGTTTAAATAATGTTATAGGTGACAAGCTCCCAGTTCAAACAATATTGCCAGAACTTGACGAGGAAGGAAAAATCATATTGGAACCGGAAGCAGTTACAGAAACAAGAACTCGACAGCTATGAAATCGATCAATTTCGGAGTATCTCATCAAGTGGAAGAACTTATCCACTGAAGATTCCACATGGGAGGATGAGAATTTTATACAGAAGCATCCAAAACTACTCAAGCATTGAGGACAACGATTTTTGGAAGGAGAGGGGAATGTTATGCCCATATAATACTAGTGATTCCCCCATTACTATTGTCATCGTATCCCTTATTGTTATTATTGTGCCCCTATTGTCCCCATATTGTTATTAGTATGCCCCATAGAAACCCACTATTGTTATTTTCGTGCCCTTATGTTATTACTGTTATGTTCGCTTGATTATTTTGTGACCCCTCAGACTCCTATATATAGAAGGGAGGTTTAGTAATTTGAATCATCCAATAATTGTTCATTTGTGTAATGTAAAGGAGGTTTCCTCCTCGAAGAGGCTGAATTCTAAGGCGTTGATCTATCTTTTCTATCTTTTTGTGAGTTGGTTTCCTAACTAGTAACCATGGGGGTATTAATTGGCTTGCACTAAGTTTATCCCAAATTTCTTAAGTTTTTCTCTTAAATATTTGGATTGATAGATGAATATGCCCTTTCTATATTGTCTAATTTGTAGTCTGAGGAAGATTCTCCTATCATAGAGATTTCAATTTTCTTTTCATTAACTCAACAAATTGTTTTCCCATTTGCTACAAATCACTATCAAAGATAATATCATCTACAAAAAACACAACAATTAGTAAATGAACATCCTTAGATTTAATATATAGATTTCTATCAGATTTCCCTCTTTTGAAACCTTGTTTCTGAAGATATTTGTGCAGTCTAGCATACCAAGCTCTAGGGGCTTGTTTTAGCCCATATATTGTATTTTTCATTCTTGAAACACAGTCTTCATTTTCTGAGAGAACGAACTAATCTGGTTGTTCTATATGTACTTCTTCTTCCATATATGCATTGAGAAATGATAATTTAACATCCATTTGATATACCTTGATATTCTGATGGTCGACAAAAGTGAGGAATGTTATGATTGCTTCTAGTCTTGCAACAGGGGAAAATGTTTCTTCAAATCTCATGCCTTTTATCTACACATAGCCTTTGCAAACCAACCTTGTTTTATTTCTAATGATTTTCCCATTCTCATTTAGCTTATTCATAAAAACCCATTTTGATCCAAAATTATGCAGGAACGAAAAATAATTCATATATACACATAAAAATAGAGATGTAGTAGAAATAAAACTTCATTTCATTAATATCAAACAACTGAAATATGCATACATACATAAATGGAAATAAACTAGCTTGGGCGATGGTAGCTTATCTCTAAGAAGAGATGTGTTGATTATATGCCTTTGAATTGTGTTACAATGAGGCTCAAGGGTCAGCTATTATTGAACAATAAGGGAAATCCCTAAACAACCAAAACCCTAACCCCAAGAGATGGAACACCAAGAGTTTATCGGCCCCATTGCGGTTAGTTGGGCAGCCAAATTCTCGAGGTCGTAACTTGGTCATATTATCTCCGTTTGGCGCATACGATACATCATTGGAAATATCTCTCGGAGTACTACAAGATTTGAAGTCCCTATCCTATAGCTCTGGGACTGCTGCGGACCTAAAAAACGTCATTTAGGGGGGTCAAAACTGCTTTAGATGTTTAGGACAAAAAAAATGCTAAAAATAGTAAATGCTACTATAAACAAGGAAACTGATGAAACCTACTGGAGGTCTAGGTGGAATAGGCGGGTGGACACCAATATCCACCTGGATCAATCCTCCCTCCTTAAGAAGAAATGGTCCCCATTGGGTGCAGAGCCTCCATGAGGTGAAGAAATTTCTATTGAACCTAGTCCCTAGTGAATCACTTGCCTTGGTGAAGGAGTTGGCCCGCTTTGACAACTCAATATAGCTAGATCCTCTGTTGGAGAGTGTTCTTGATCTGTGTGTCCATGATCCGATCAGCTATGGTATGTTCCCTACAATATTATTTTAACTTTGTTGGTGTGGGTTGTTCTGCAATGTCAGATGTGTCTAGCAATGGTGGAAAGTATGGCCAAAGGCAGTCCACATTGAATATTGGGTGCAAACCAAGGAATGGTGGAATGATGATCTCAAAGGAATTTTCCCCTACAATCTTAGTGATGGTGTATGGCCCATATCAAAGTGAGCAAAGCTTGCAATGGGGCCCAACAAGGCGTTCCTTCTGTAGATTTAGCCAAAATTTGTCACCCACCTGGAACTTGTGTGGCACTCGATGATCATCATCTCGTTGCTTGTACTTAACATTGGATTTATCCAATATGTCGTGGACCTTCTGGTAGATGTGTTGAATGCACTCAAAGAAGTTGTTAGACTTGTCAGTTTCGGACTGGATACTTAGCTTAGATTTGATTTGTTGGCTTTGTTGGAGAATGTTAATATATGTTCTCAACCACAATCTCCAAGTATGGAATTAAATTTGACCTCCAAAATTTCTCTATGAAATAGTTGAAAAATATTTTTAGGCTCTTGTTTTGGCTTCATAGAGAAAGTATTAGTAATAGAATCAGGAACCAATAGGTTATCATAGCTAACATATTTACCAAAAGGAACCAATAGGTTATCATAGCTAACATATTTACCAAAAGAAAATTAGAATAATCAGTTATTATCCACATGTAGTCGAAGCTCCGTAATTGGATTTCTAAGTGTCAATTTGGTTATCAGCTTATTGAAGTTATACCTTCGGGTCCACTAGAATCTCCATAGTCAGTTATTTCCTACGGTCCACTAGAATATCCATCATTTATGCTAGGCTATTTTTGGTCCATTATAATATCCATAATTGATGCCAACTACTTATGGTCCATTAGAATATCCATAGTTGATGCTAGGCCTTTTCCACTAATTATACCTTAATCGGAGTTAAAGAATCTCTTCTCGTAAGGGATGGATCTCCTACACTCCACGAACCTTATCACCAGCAACCAAATATATTCTTTGGAATTTAATCTGAGTGGATGGGAAAGCAAAAAGTACTCCTCAACACTCAAACTACAACCCAAAAACATATATAATTGCTATTTTGAAACACTCAAACTACAACCCAAAAACATATATAATTGCTATTTTGAAACACATATATAATCGTTGTTTTGAATAGTGAGAATTGTGAATATTAGTAAGTTATATATCTATAGATAACTTGGTTTTTCATTATTAAAATCCCAAATATGCATGCCCTCATATTTAAAATGGTTAATATAAAATATGCACTATCCATGTATATATATTAAAATTAAAAATTTATTTTTAATGTAACTTTATAAATATTATATATAATTTGTATCGTTATTTAAATTAATTAAAAATAATAATAATAAACAATATAATAAAAGGAAAATTTTGCATTAAAGCATATAATAGGAGAACATCTGTTTATAAATAGAAATGAGGAAATATAAACATAAACCTTTTTAACATTAGGTTTTGAAAAACGGTTATTATAAAAATTCCATTATTATTAATATAATTAAAAATTATTTAATATCATATATTTTATATTTTATTGCATATATATAGTTTTAGTAGGTTTAATGGTTAAGAATATTTGTTTTATTTAAAGAAATCATAGGTTTAAATTGAGAGATTTGGGCAGAGGTGAGTCCCTTTTCCCACAAACAAGGGGTCTCATACACCAATTTGGTGTTTAGCTTGGTAGCGACCTTAAACATGGTTTATTACTATTATTAGTAATATTTTAGCACTTACATCAATGCATTATTACTATTATTAGTAATCGTTTAAGTCTTTCATCAATGTTTCACCACATACTAATATTATAGTGTAATGAGAAAGAAGATGAAACTTAGGTGGGTCCCTTATCCCACAAACAATGGGCTTTCATGCACTAATTTATTTCTAGCTTGGTGATGATCTTAGAATTAGATTATTATTATTAGTAATGGTTTAGTGCTTACATATATCCTTCACCGTATACTAATATTTTGGTAGAATAAGAAAGAAGATGGAACTTAGGTCGGTCCATTTTCCCATCAACAAGGGGTCCTTATACACCAATTTGGTGTTTGGCTTAATCGTGACCTTAAAATTAGATTATTATTATTATTAATTGTTGTGTAGTGGTTACATCGATATTTCACCACATACTAATATTTTGGTGCAATGAGAAAGAAAATTAAACTTCTTAAAGTTCTATTATATAGTGAATTAATAAGGTTCATAGAAGAGTTTTGGTCTATCAAAATCCTCCCATCTCTTTCAAATTATATATATGACAACTACCCCAAATGTAATCACCATTCTTATCCCCAAAGTTATTAATGACATTTTTTCATTCACACTATTTAATAATTGTATTTTACTTTTATTTTCCCACTAATCCCTCCTATTGATATTTGTCTTATTGTTATTTGTCTTTTTGTATGCTTGCAAAAGATATTATCACATGTACTTATTCCTTTGAAATCAAGATACAATGCAAGTAGAAATTTATTTTTTGCATAAGTTATCAAAGGAAAATTCACAATCCCAACACTGATGATTTAAAGAGAGGCTTTCAAGAATATCTCCAAATATTATTTTTGGCTAATTCCAATTACACCAAAGTAAATATGTTATCAAAATATGAAGGAATTCATCGTTACAATTAATTACGAAATAAATTCAATAATCGCAGAGTACTCAAATTGTAAATATGTAATTTATAAATTATTACTAAACAAATCAATTATGATATTGATAGGCACTCCATAGAAGAGATTTGTATTCCAATATATAATTCTCCATAATAAAATATCCATAAAAATATGTTTATTACACATGCTTGAAATCTATCAAAGTCAAAATTAATAAATATTTTATTAATATTTGGATATAAAAATGTTAAAACCTTCCCCCAAAAAAATTGTGTTTGGTTTTGTTGCATGCAATTTCACCTTGTATATATATATAATCAAAGTAAGTTGTTATTATCCGTTTTTCATATATATTGAAAATAACAAGGCATTTTAATATACTTTTAAAAAAATAATTAAAAGAAAAAGCTCGTTAATAATAAAGGATTTAGTTAAAACAAAAAAACTGCGATTAAAATATTACTAACCGTAAGTGAAAATCATCTAACTTTTAAAAATAAATAAATAAAAAATATCATCTAATTTTTTAAAAGTAAATAAAAATATAAATTGATAATTAAAAATTATAATTAAAAAAAAGACTATTATAAATTTCAAGTATTATAGACAAAATCATTTTATATATATAAAAACATTGCAGCACATATAATATCTATGTCTATATCACACTATTATTATACACTGATTTTTTGATTTATTGAAATACAAGATGGAATTTTATTTTCGTCTATTACCTATTGAATCAATACACTCCACAAAAAAGTTTTAGTGTATTGGTAGGAACTAACTATTCTCTGGATTTCTTCCATGCTATGAAGACAACAACCACTCCCCCAAATACAATCACCACTCCTATCCCCGATGCTATTAATGACATCTTTTCATTCACATGATTAAAGAAGTCTATTTCAACTTTGTTTTCTCACCAATGTCTCTAATTAATCTTGTTTTATTGCATGATTATAAAGCATGTCTGAGAAAACACTTATTCCTTTCAAATGAAGATAAGCTGAACGTGGAAAACTACAACTACCTTCCCATTAGAAACTGATCTCTCCATAGAATTTATTGGAGGAAAAATTCACAACCCCCAACACTGATGATTTAGATAGAGTTTGGGGAATCTCTCCTCACAAGTTATTTTTCACCAAGTCCAACTTCTCCAATGTAAATATGCTACAAAGAGAGGCAGGAATTTTCCATTCTAATTGGTTCCAAAAGTTATTAATGGCATCCTTTTGAGTCACACTATTTAACAATTGTATTTTAAATTTTCGTTTCCCACCAATCCTTCCCATTGATCTCTATCTTATTGAATTCTTGCAAAGTAGGTAATTATTCCAATGAAATAATGAGGATATAATGTAAGAAGAAAAATATGCTTATGTTGGAATGGGTAAGCATAAGTTATCAAAGAAAAATTCACAATCCCTAACACTAATGATTTAAAGAGGTTTGTTAGAATATCTCCAAAGATTAGTTTTTCTCAATGCCAACTGCACCAAAGTAAGGTTGTTATCAATATATGAAGAAATTTACCCTTCTAATTAATTTCAAAATAAAATCAATATTCTCAAACTACTTAAATGACAAGTGTTTGATTTATAAAATTATTGTTAAACAAATCTAATATAATATTAATAAGCAACACATACAAGGAATTATAGTGTCTTCAGTTTATTTTAATTTCTATTCCATGAGTAATCATTTGTTAGGATCATCTTTTGAAAAACATTCAGTGTTTGCTTTTAATGAAAAAATTTCCTCTTTGGAGTAGAACCCCTTTTTTTTAAAGGGTTTCTTCTTTTGAGATTTTGGAGCTTTATCATTGGGAATTTGATCCTTAGCCTTTTCTGGCTTTTCTCTATAAGGACACTTAGAGGAAAAATGGCCAAATATTGCACATATAAAGCATTTGAAGGGTAACTTACCCTTACACTTACCTAAACCACATTTTATTTTTCTTGCACATTTAGTCATTTCTTGATCAAATTCATGGTTGGAAAATTCTTGTTGATCTTTGTGTTCCTTAGTATTCTTGGACACTTCAAAATTTTTCCTCCTTTGACTCAATGTTCCTTTTCCCTAATCTCATATCGTAGGCTGTGAGAGTTCCATGTAGCTTCTCCATTGTAAGAGACTTCAAGTCTGACATATCTTCTATAGATGAGATATTAGTGTTGAATCTCATAGGTAGATATCTCAAAACTTTCAGACCAACTAATTCCTCTCTGAGATCCTCACTAAGGCCTCTAATCATGTTTGCTACTTCATCAAATATAAGGAAATATTCTACTATATTTTATTCTTCATTCATTCTCAAGCTCTCAAAACTCATTATGAAGATTTGAATATTTTCGTTCTTAAATTTTGAGGCCCCAAACCCCTTCAAATTATCAAGCCACAACTTTCCTAGAGGCACCAATCTCTTATAATTGCAAGCCCCTACCCACTTAAGCCAAAATTCATATCTTACATACAATTTTCAGAATAATATCAATGGACTACTTCTATTACATAAAACAAAATGGCATGGTCTATTGTCTTCTATAGCTCCTTTCACTCTCCTCTGCACACACACACACAATTTCTCTTCTGTCTGCTTCTTCAATTTTGTTGCACCCTCTACTCTTCCCTTCATACCCACAACATTGGCACACAGTCACTCAAGCACATCTCCTTAGTGTAGCCTACTCCTTTTCACACATAATGCTCTCAATACACACACACAACATATATTCTCACTCAACCACTAAAAAACATTAACTCTTCAACACTTTACAAAGAGACATCTTCAACTTTGTCTTGCCGTTAAAGCACATTCATTAATTGAAACATAGTACTCCAGTTAGGGAGGATGCAACATAACATCAATGGAATTTAATTTCATAGTTTAATCATGTGCACGATACCAATGACCTTTTAGACTCACAGTATGGCTCACCTTTCTTACTAATCAATCACAATACTTGGACATAGTATTCTATAGAGTCTCCATTCTCATCCAAACTGCCAAAAATGTTCTTTCAATTGATTTAGCCTTGTGCGAGGAGTACTTTTATTTTGAGAACACCATATGAGAATGATAGTCCATGATCATTTGTACAGAAAAGATGAGGAAACCAGTCACTAGAGTAATAAAATTCACCTACTCCATTGAACAAACTTTGTGTATGAATATGGGTTGTGTCATTGGCTTTTATTCCTTTGTGTGAGAGAGATTCTTCAAGTTCGAGATAAATTCTGGTATTTACAAGACTTGACATATATTCTAAATTTAGATGGCTAATAATAATGGGAAACTCACGTAATGTGGCAAATAGGTTAAAGTAGTTTCCAACCTTTTTAAGCTTCATATGCCCACAGAGCTAAGCCCTCATCCCGAAGTTCTTTGTAATCAAGACCATAGATTGGTGAAGGCCCATGGTCACTTAAATCATGAAAACACCAAAAAACTGGCCCCCTAGGTGCACCTTTGGTCAAATGACATAACTATCAAAAGTTTTGAAATTTCCAACTTGGGTCTTGTCTCCCCGATGATTTCTTATGGTGTGCCTTTGATAAATTCTGGTAATAATTGTTTAGGCTATGTGTCCTAGTGGGACCTCTACTGAATGCACCAGGGACCTATGCTAAAAGTTCCACTCATATTCCAATTATGATCACCATTATATCTTGGCGCCTCATCACCCCAGAACCTTTAAATTGTGTTGCAATGAAAATACTTGGGTGATGTGTCTTTGCCAACACTACTGACTTATCTACCACTTGTAGCAACTTCCTTGTGTCTTGCTCTCAGTGGTGCCATGCGCCACTTTTTTTTTACACACTTGGCCACTTCAAAATGCTAAATTTCTATGCCACATGTCCTAGGACTTTTAGATGTTAATGTCATGTTGCCGTCATGCGCCACCGTGGCTGGCACCTGTATATAACAATCAATAAAATTATGCCATTTTGTCTTATGCCATGTCACTAGTAAAAATGAGGAGGGGGTCTGATCCTTTGATTTTCTATGATTTATTTTATAAAAAGTACAAGGCTTGGATAGGAATTCCCTTTGTAAATAGATATCAATCTTCCCATTTCCCTAGTGGCGTCTCTCAGGAACATTAGACTTGAGCTTGTTCTGGAACCATCAGGGAAGAACTTCTAGTGTGATGTGACCTTTAGGCTCTTGAATATATGTCTTCATGCTAGTAAAATTCTTTGCACAATCCCTTCTAAGCTTGGAACCATGTTGCTTGCTTGCACCACTTATCTTAGACATATGAAAGCCATCCCACCCACGAATAGTCTTCCCACAATTTTAACCTACACTCTATTAGAAAGCACCAAGATTAATTCTTCGGGGTTACTTTTCATAGGTGGGACCCATACATTATCTCTCTTGAGCTTTAATTTGTCCCCCCTGTATGTTGAAAATGTTGCAAGGCACATGGCCAAGTCAAATGTGAGTTTTGGTTTTCTTACTTTGACTGCCCATATCTTTCGATACATGAAGAATTTTTTAGACTACAACATATTGTTGGAAAGATATTTTCTAGCACTATCCAACTGTGCCATTTTTGGGAGCATCTAAGCTAATATGATAACATATAAATCCTCTCAAATCTTGGGCCATCTAACCACCATAGTTGTAATTTTTCAACTTCATCACTTATCCCGCTCTTACGAATGCTATTTATTAAATACTGAAACTACCAAAAGATACCCCCAAACTTGACACTCCATGCATTAGCCATAATAACTCAATTAACATCAATCCCAACATTATGCCCAACACATCTCTTTAATCACCCCGATTCTAGTCTTCTTCTCTTATATTTTCAATCACATGGACCAAGTAATGAGATGATGTCTATTAAATTCATATCTATTAAAAATATATATTATATTGATTAAAATGAGGAAATATATTTTATTATTATTAGTATTATTATTATTATTTAGTGAGAACCAAAAGTATTTTATATTAAATGTTTCATTTAGAGATATAGTCAGAAAATAAAATTTAAGGATTAGGTCAAGTGGTGGACACATTTTTCATCTATATTCACATCTATCTGGTTAGATGTATTAAATAACTCTATTATACTATTATTTTTGCAAGTATAAAGCTTTCCATATAAGCTTAAAATCCAACAAAAATTTGTTAGGACTAATGCTTACATTGGTAGATTTTGTTGGTTGGGTTTGTTGGCGATTGTTAAGATATTCTCTCAACCACAATCTCCAAGTATGGAATTAATTGGATCTAGTTCCAACTATATATATGTATCATTTGTAATTGAATAAGTGAAAACATATCCTTCGGTGTGAAATTAATTTTCTTTGATTGTATCAGAGTTGGTTCTAGCTTAATTCCCTCATGGGAGGTCCAGGAAAATGTAAGAGCTATGACTAATTTGATGTGAGTGCATGCTCCTTTGTTTCTTTGGTTAATTTTGTTTATGTTCATTGCTTTGTTGTGAGATAGGTATCATTTATTTTTAAGAAATCACACTTATATGATGATCTTCTAGTTTAAAGGAGGAGTTCCCTTATCTACAAGGATTTTATGACATTTAGGAGGTCTTAAGGGAGTTGATTTTACTTGATTAGTCATGGGAAACAAGATTCATGATTCAAAATGTCCCTTTGAGCTCTTCAAGTTTGTTTTTATTCACTTTCTATAGTGTGGTGGACGAGAATGTTTAGAAGCATCATATATACTATGATGAAACCTAAAACAAATAGAGCAGCGAGTTACAGGTGTTCTTACTAACAAAGGTTATATGTGCACGCATTGTTTGGTTCCTTTGTTGGATTCATCCATGGAAGGATATGATAGTCAACAATTCAACCTCTGCATCATCATTGATTTTCCCAAATGTCAATGATGTCGTCAAGGAATTTTAGTGTAACAAATAACACTCTAGCAAGTTAAATGGGTGTAGAGTCACTTAGAGAATCTTGTCAAATTTTTCCATGGATTCCTTGAACTTCAATGCAATGGCCATTTGCATCTATATTAGATCTAGATAATAAGCATGGGAACACATCAATAGCTTTAAATCATCCCTTAACATATTTGTATTATTTAATTTAATATCCTTGACATTTGTGATGGTCTTGAAGATTAAGAGCATCATTGTTGGTTTGTTGTCTGAGGATGTCACTCAATAATTTTAAAAACTAGCACCCATTAATATTTGTTGAATAGAGGCTCTTATGCATATGGGCTTGCAGATTTTACTCATCATTTATGTTCCCTTTCAATGCATCTTGTGAGATGATACAAAATTACCGCAAATCTCTCCATGTCATCAAGCTTGGATTCCACATCTCCAACTAAATTGATGAGATCAAAAGGTGTCTCATCACCACGAGTTGAGGCCAGGAAAAGGTTTATGTGGAGAATCTTGCAGACATCGATAAGTATAAATTCAATCTAGAGTACGCCATTTTCTTTTTTTTCCACTATTCTTGCAAGGTTTTGAACTAAAATGGTGGGTTGACCATGATAGAGATTGACTTGGTGATGATTGTTGGAGAGATTTTGGTTAAACTATAACCCAATCCATATACTAGTCTCAGGTCACAACAACCAGTCACATAAATACACACAACTTATTTCCATGATTTTCAATTTTCTTTTAATGTTATAGTTTTGATTTGCTTCAATTAGTTTGTATGTCATATTTGTTTTGTGTGTAAAATTGTATAACAAAGAGCTAATTATTGAATAGAGTAACATAGTTCAAGTTAATGGTTCTTGACATTCTTCGGTTCTGATAGAAAACATTATTGACTTGGTTATGTTTATAGTTTGTTATATGCTAGTGGTACTTTTTATTCTTTAGTGGTTTAAGAACATCAATTACAGGTTATCCTTGTGTGTGTGTAAGTTGTGTATGTTAAAAAGGGTAGGTTGCATGATTGACTTCTAAATACACTTAGTAACTAGACCACGTACCTATTTAATTATAAAAATTGTAGTCGATGCATTTTGATAGATGGAAAGTGATTCGATATCGAGATTATTTTTCAAGGTAATCAATAATCATCGATCATACAAATACGTTAACGATGATTAGAAGTAATTGTGCCTTAAATGGATTAAGTGGTAGCTCAAAGTTGGTGGTTAAAGAGAGAATGGAGTCTATGAAATTCCAAAGTTGACGGAGTGTTAATGAAAATTGGTCTAGACAAAAAGATCAATGTGAAATATGTGAGTTCAGTACTTTTGTTTGCAATGTAAGCATTAAGGGATGGTGTTAGGATTAATGCTTACATTGATAGATTTGGTAGATTTGATTTGTTGCGTTTGTTGGAGAATGTTAATATATTCTCTCAACCACAATCTCCAAGTATGGAATTAAATTTGACTTCCAAATTTTTTCTATGAAATAGTCGAAAACAAATTTTAAAGCTCTTGTTCTCACTTCATAGAGCAAGAATTAGTAATAAAATCAGGAACCAAGAGGCTATCATAACTACCAGAGTTACCAAAATAAAAGTATAATAATTAGTTATTATTCTATATGTAGTCTAATCTCCATAATTGGATTTATAAGTGTCAACTTGGTCATTAGCTTATTGAAGTTATGCCCTAGGGTGCACTAGAATCTCCATAGTAAGCTATGTCCTATGGTCCACTAGAATATCCAAAGTTTATGCCAAGTTATTTTTGGTCCATTATAATATCCATAATTGATGCCAACTAGTTATGATCCATTAGAATATCCATAGTTGATATTAGTCTTGTCGTCCACTGATTATACCTTAATCAGAGTTGAAGAATCTCTTCTTGTAAGGTATGGATCTCCTACACTCCTTGAGCCTTATCACTAGCAGCCAAACGTATTCTTTGGAATTGAATTTGAGTGGATGGGAAAACAAACAATACTCCCTAAGCACAATCTACAACCCAAAAACATATATAGTTGTTATTTTAAATAATGAGAATTGTGAATATTAATGAGTTATATATCTATAGATAACCTAGCTTTTCATTATTGAAAACCCTAACATACATGCCCTCATATTTAAAATGGATAATATAAAATATGTACCATCAATTTATATATATTAAAATTAAAAATATTTTTTGATGTAATTTTAAAATCAATGGTATGCATACATTATTTAAAATTAATTGATAATAATAAATAAACAATATAACAAAAAGAAATCTTGCATAAAACATAAAATATAAAAAACATTTGCTTATAAATTGAAGAATGAAACATCAAAAAAAATTTAACATATAGGTTTGAAAAACAGCTATTATAAAATTTAATTATTATAAATATAATTAACACAATTATTCAGTGTTTATATTATATATTTTATACTTTACTACATATATATAGATTTTATAAGTTTAATGGTTTAAAATATGTGTTTCTTTTAAAGAGATCATAGGTTCAAATTCAGAGAGATCTGGGCAAAGGTGAGTCCCTTGTCCCACAAACAAGGGGTCTTATATACCAATTTGGTGTTTAGCTTGGTAGTGACCTTAAATATGGATTATTACTATTATTAGTAATAGTTTAGCACTTACATCAATGTATTATTACTATTATTAGTAATATTTTAGCTCTTACATCAATGTTTCACCACATACTAATATTATGTTGTAATGAGAAAGAAGTTGTAACTTAGGTGGGTCCCTTGTTCCACAAACAATGGGTTTTCATACGCTGATTTATGTCTAGCTTGGTGATGTTCTTAAAATTGGATTATTATTATTAGTAATGGTTTAGTGCTTACATAAATCCTTCACCATATACTAATATTTTGGTCATATGAGAAAGAAGATGGAACTTCATTCGGTCCCTTGTCCTGTCAACGAGGGGTCCTCATGCACCAATTTGGTGTTTGGCTTAGTCGTGACATTAAAATTGGATTATTATTATTATTAGTAGTAGTAATAGTAGTTGTGTAGTGGTTACATCAATATATCACCACATACTAATATTTTTATGTAATGAGAAAGAAAATTAAACTTCTTCGTGTTCTATTATGTAGTTAATTAGTAAGGTCCATAGAATAGTTTTGATCCATCAAGGGATAGCCACCCAATCTCTCAATCTCTTTAAAATTATGTATATGACAACTACCACAAATCTAATCACCATTAATATCCCCAAAAGTTATTTATGACATCTTTTCATTCACACTATTTAGTAATTGTATTTTTATTTTTATTTTCGCACTAATCCCTCCTATTGATATTTGTCTTATTGCATGCTTGCAAAGAGTATTATCACATGTACTTATTCTTTTGAAATGAAGATACAATGCAAGTGGAAAATTATATTTCTATATAAGTTATCAATGGAAAATTTACAATCTCCAACACTGATGATTTAAAAAGGCTTTTAAAAATATCTCCAAACATTATTTTTGGCCAATTCCAACTACACCAAAATAAATATGTTATCAAAATATGAAAGAATTTATCCTTCCAATTAATTACGAAATAAATTCAATAATCACAAACTACTCAAATGGTAAATATTTGATTTATAAAATTATTATTGAACAAATCAAATATAATATTGATAAGCACTCCATAGAAGAGATTTGTATTCCAATATATAATTCTCTCTGGATAAAATATCCATTAAATTATATTTATTACACATACTTAAAATCTATTAAAAATAAAATTTATAAATATTTATTAATATTTAATATAAAAATGTGAAAGACTTCAAAAAAAAATCGTCTTTGGTTTTTTGCATAACAATTTATTGCTTAAAAAAACAATATATACAAATTCTCATATTGAGAGCAAGTTGTTTAATTATCCAAATCACATAGATGTTTTCATATATATTCAAAATAAAACACACTTTTAATATAATTTTTAAAAATAATTAAAAGAAAAAAACTCATTAATAATAAAGAATTTAGTTAAACGCTGCATAATAAAATAATAATATCAAAAGTGAAAATCAACTATTTTTTTAATAAATAAATTATAAACTTATAATTAAAAAGACTATTATAAATTTCAAGTATTATAGGTAAATTCATTTTATATATGTATAAAACAACCTTGCAACACATATAATATTGGTCTATATTACATTTTCATTATACATTGATTTATTGAAATACAAGATGGAGTTTCAGTTTCCTTTATTATGTAGGGAATCAATGTACTCCATAAAAAAGTTTTAGTGTATTGGTAGGAACTACCCATTCTCTAGCTTTCTTCCATACTATGAAGACAACAATGACTCTCCCAAATACAATTACCACTCTTATCCCCAATGCTATGAATGACATCTTTTCATTCACATGATTGAAGAAGCCTCTTTCAACTTTGTTTTTCTCACCAATGTCTCCAATTGATATCGTTTTATAGCATAATTGTAAATGATATTCAAGAAAACACTTATTCCATTCAAATGAATTCTCACCAATGTCTCTAATTGATCTTGTCTTATTGCGTGATTGTAAAGGATATTCAAGCAAACACTTATTCCTTTCAAATGAAGATACGGTGAAGGTGGAAAACTACCTTCCCATTGGAATCTGATATCTCTATAGAAGTTATTAGAGGAAAAGTTCACAACCCTCAACATTGATGATTTAGAGAGAGTTTGGGGAATCTCTCGACAAGTTATTTTTGGCCAAATCCAACTGCTCCAAAGTAAATATGCTACAAAGAAATGCATAAATTTTTCATTCTAATTGATTCCAAAAGTTACTAATGACATCTTTTTCAGTGACACTATTTAACAATTGTTTTTTAATTTTTATTTTCCCACCAATCTTTCCCATTGATCTTTGTCTTATTGCATGCTTGAAAAGTAGGTAATTATTCCCTTGAAATGAGGATATAATGCAAGAGGATAAATATGTTCATGTTTGAATTGGTAAGTGTTGAAGATAATGGAGAATATCCTAGAATAGGTAGAGTTGGTTCACGTAGCCTCATGATAGGAATTAGTTTCTATTTCTTAGGATGTTGTTCTAACTTCCTTAAAACCATGTATTCTATTTAATGTGTAATGTTGATGAACAATGTAGAGCATTCTGCAGAGCCAAACTCTCTTGGTTCAGACTCTCTTTCGTAGAGCTGACCAATGGGTTTTATTTTAATAAAAACATTGCAATTTTTATCATGGTATCAGAGTGTTAGAGCTGAGGAACCTGTACGCTAGCTGGTGGGTGGTTCGCTGAACCGAGATCATCGCAGTTGTAAGGCAGATAACTGCAACAATTCTGAAATCGTCGCTAGAAAGACGTGTACCTCTATGACGAGGGCACTATAGCACTTCGCACAAATTTTTTATTGCAATTTGTCGTAGGAAAGACGTGTACCTCTGCGACGACGTCGTAGAATAGACAGGGACTTCCGCACAAATTTTTTATCGAAGTTCATCGCAGGAAAGATGTGTACCTCTGCGACGACGTTGCAGAACAAACAGGGACTTCTGCAACGATAAAGGAAAGCCAATAACAAGGTTGTGGTTGCGTGAGGAAGCCAAAAACAAGGCTGTAGTTGTCAGAGAAGTTACTTGGAGAAGCCAATAACAAGGCCGAAGTTGACAACAGGAGGTTGTCTGGAGGCTGAAAATGAAACCATGATGATCTGCGCATGTGCTGCGAGATCAAACAACAGTGATCTATTTCTGTCACAGATCTGGGGTAAATTTAACATCTTTTACCTGTCGAATTTTTTTTTCTCAATCGCCAAGATGAATAACAATATATTTGAAGCATGCATGAATGATCATAACAAGCTCGATGGTTCCAATTATGCAAATTGGAAGTTCAAGATGCAGACTCTGCTAGAAGTGCAAAGTGATTTGACGATTGTCAATGGGGATGAGCTGAGGCCCGCGGCTCGATCAGCATTTGTCCCAGATTAGGAGAAACGAGACAACAGAGCAAGGATAATGTTAAAGATTTCTTTGAAAGACTACATTATACCGCACATCAGAGAAGGTAAGTCAGCAAACGAGATCTTCGGAATTCTGAAGGAATTGTACGAGATCGGGAATTCAAATTGTCTTTTTTTCCTCAAGAATAAGATTTTGTCCATGAAGATGGAGGAGAATGAAACAATTGCTTCATTCATAGCAAGGATCAAGGATTTGAAAAACAAATTATCAGATATTGGTCATACAATGGACGATACAAATCTCGTGACCATTACAATGAATGGTGTCACTGATGATTATCAGATGTTCATCACTGGGATCAGTGCCAGAGAAAAGATCCTGCATTTTGAAGAGATGATAGGTATATTGATGCAGGAAGAAGAGAGGAGATCGACTCTAAAGCCCCAAAGTACCGATCTTGCATTGGTGGCAAGAAAAACTTCTACAAAGGGAAAGGAGGTCCACAACAGCAAAACAGAGCAAGTTCACATAAACAGCCAAATCTGACCCAAGGTATGCACCCGAATAAAAACTACTCTGAAACTAAATGTTTTTATTGTTGAAAATTGGGTCATATTTCTAGGGAATGTAGGAAAAAGAAATATCATGAAGAACAGCAGAAGCCGAAGAAACATGCATGTCATCTCGTGAATGGTGATCAGGTGAAGAATTTGAGATTATTCATGGCAGATCATGATGAAAATGTTGATGCAGACATTTGGTATGTAGATTCGGGAGCGTCAACACACATGATAGGGAACAAGCATTGGCTAGAGGATTTTAAAGAGATTAACGAAGGCGCACAGATTTACCTAGGAGATGATAGAAGTCATCAAATCAAAGGATGTGGGAAAGTTTCTGTCATTCTACCTGATGGTAATATCAAGCAAATTTATAATGCAATGTATGTGCCTAGCATAACAAAGAACTTGATTTTTGTATCTATGATTACAAATCAATATTTGAAAGTTGAATTTTTAAAATCTAATTATTATATTAAGGATCTGATGGAATGAAGACAATTGCTACAGGAATCCGAACGGAGGACTGTGCAAGTTGGATGTGAGACCTGCACCTATTCAAGCATTGACAGCTACGAGCCTCACTACAAAAGAGCTTTGGGATCAGAGATTCGACCACATCAATTACACTTATTTGTTGTTATTATAAAGGAAAGAAATGGTAAGAGATATTCCTATGCTAAAGCAAGTACATAATGATTGCGATGCTTGTACTCTAGGAAAAATGCATAGAGAGGAATTCCCTGTTAGAGTAGAAAAGAAACAGAGGGATATATTGGAGTTAGTGCACACAGACCTTTGTGGTCCCATGCAGACAAAATCATTAGGAGGTGCAGTGTATTTCCTACTGTTTATTGATGAATGTACGAAGTTTTCTTGGGTGTATTTCTTAAGTAAGAAGTGTCATACATTTGAATACTTTAAGTAGGTTAAAAATATGATTGAAAGACAAACATGGAAACAGATAAAAATTCTCTATTCTGATCAAGGGGGACAATACAGGAAAGATGAGCTGATCAGATATTGTAAAGATCATGGAATTTTACAGTAGTTCATAGTACCCCATACTCCACAATAGAATGGAGTAATAGAAAGGAAAAACAGAACTCTGGTGGAATGTGCTAGAAGTATGCTTAAACGTAAGAATATTTCAAATGGTTTTTGGGCTGAAGTAGTGAATACTGCGGTTTATTTAAAAAATAGGAGTCCTACAAGAATTCTTGAGTTTAAAACTCCTTTTGAAGATTTATATGGATATAAGCCTACAATAAAACACTTAAGAATATTTGGATGTAAAGCATTTGCCCACATACCAAAGGAAGATAGAAAGAAATTAGACTCAAAATCCATCAGATGCACTTTTATAGGGTATTGTTCGTCACATAAAGCATACAGATTATTTAATCCCTCTACTCGAGCCTGCAGTAAAACACTTAAGAATATTTGGATGTAAAGAATTTTCCCACATACCAAAGGAAGATAGAAAGAAATTAGACTCAAAAGCCATCAAATGCACTTTTATAGGGTATTGTTCGTCACATAAAGAATACAGATTATCCAATCCCTCTACTCACAAGATCTTTGTTAGTAGAGATGTTAAATTCCATGAGAAAAATAATGAAGAAGCTGATGAGCACAATGAAAAATGGGACATTACGTACTTTGAAGAAGAAGAAGCAGAGAACAATCAGGGTCAGTAGCAGACAAAGGCAGAGGATGAACAACAGCAACAGCAACAACAACAACAACAACAACAACAACAACAACAACAACAAAAGCAGTAGCAGCAAGAAGAAATAAAGTTTGAAACCACCACCCCACCACTCAGGAGATCATGTAGGAAAGCTCAAATGCCTGTAAGATATAGGGAAAATGCTTTTATAACTAGTATGATGAATGTGGTTGAACTGTCTAGTTATAAAGAAGCAAATGAAAGTAATGAATGGAAAATAGTCATGGAATAAGAATATGATTCAATAATCAGAAACAACACTTTGGAATTGGTAGAACTTCCTAGAGGCAAATAGGTCATAGGTTGCAAATGGTTATATAAACCGAAAATTAATGCAGATGGAACTATAGAAAAACTGAAATCTAGGTTGGTTGCAAAGGGTACACATAAAAAGAAGGGATAGATTATGAAGAAACCTTTGCCCCTGTAGATAAATTGAACACTATCAGAATGTTAATTTCTTTAGCTACTAAGAAACATTGAATGATGCACCAACTAGACGTAAAGTCTGCATTTTTTAATGGAGAACTAAAAGAAGAGGTTTATTTAGAGCAACCGGAAAGGTTTGTCTAGAAAGGAAAAGAACATTTAGTCTGTAGGTTGAAGAAAGCATTGTATGGACTAAAACAAGCTCCCAGGTCGTAGTATGAGAAAACTGATTCATTTTTTCTACAAGCTGGCTACAATAGAAGTAAGAATGACCCTAATCTTTACAGCATGAAATATGAACAAGGGTGCGTAGTGCTAATTTCATTATATGTAGATGATTTGATAATTACAGGTGATGCTATATATCTAATTGATGAAATCAAGCAACAAATGTCACAGATGTTTGAGATGAAGCATCTCGGTGAACTCAGATATTGTTTAGGTCTCAAGATCTGGAGAGATTTAGGTCAAACATTTTTGTATCAAGCAAAGTATGTCAAAGGTCTATTAGAAAAGTTTAGAATGGATCAATGTAAGTATGCACCGGTACCATTGCAGCAGAACATCAAATTGCAGTGTGAGGATGGCTCAAAAGCGGTGGGTGCAACACTTTACAGACAACTGGTTGAGAGTCTAATATACCTAACCACTACTAGACCTGATTTGGCCTATGCAGTCAACGTGCTAAGCCAATTTATGTCTAAGCCACTTGAAATCCATTGGAATGCAATGAAGAGTGCTTTGAGGTATCTACAAGGTACTGTAGATTATGGAATTATTTACACTAACTCTTCTAATGTTAGATTGGCAGGATTTGCAAATCCAGATTAGGAAGGAAATGTAGATGATCGCAGATCTATAACAGGTTATGCATTCAGTCTTGGATCTAGGGTGTTCAATTGGAGAAGCAAGAAGCAGAACACAGTCTCCTTTTCTTCAACAGAAGCAGAGTATCAAGCCATGTGTGTAGCAATGTGCGAGGCGATTTGGTTGTGGAGACTTCTCCAGGATGTTGGGGAAGAACAGACAGTCGCAACAACAATTAAATGCAACAATCAAAGTTCAATCAAGTTGGCCAACAATCCAGTGTTTCAAAAAAACACTAAACATATTGATACTTAATTTCACTTTGTCGGGGAGAAAGTGCACTCTAAAGAAAATTATTTGGAATATTGTAATACATGTGATAATGTTGCAGACATTTTCACTAAGCCTCTTGTAAAAGTTAAGTTTCAAATGTTTAGGGAGATGTTAGGTATATGTGAACCCATTCTCCATTAAGGGGGAGTGTTGAAGATAATGGAGAATATCCTAGAATAGGTAGAGTTGGTTCACGTAGCCTCAGGATAGGAATTAGTTTCTATTTCTTAGGATGTTGTTCTAATGTTGATGAAAAATGTAGAGCATTCTGCAGAGCTAGACTCTCCTGGTTTAGACTCTCTTTCGTAGAGCTGACCAATGGGTTTTATTTTAATACAAACATTGCCATTTTTATCAGTAAACATAATTTATTAAAAGAAAACTCACAATCCCTAAGATGAATGATTTAAAGAGGTTTGGAGAATATCTCCAAAAATTATTTTTACTCAATTCCAACAACACCAAAGTAAATATGTTATCAAAATATGAAAAATTTTACCTCTCTAATTAATTTCAAAATAAATTCAATAATCTCAAACTACTTAAATAACAAGTATTTGATTTATTAAAATATTGTTGAGCAAATCTAATATAATATTAATAAACAACATATACAAAGAATTATATTGTCGTCATTTTATCTCAATTTATTTCATATCTTACTAAATTCTATTAATTTTAATATAAATGTTAGTAAGAACACATATAGAAACTTATTTCAATTTCTATTCCAATATATTAATAAATATTTTATTAATATTTGATATAAAATTTGAAGACTTGTAATTAAAAAAAAACAAAAAAAAACAAATCCTGTTTGGTTTGGTTTATGGCATATTCTCTATTTGAATAGCTATCTATATAATCACATAGATTTGTCCAACAAGCATTATATACATAAAAGAAAAAACTGCAATATTATATACAATAGATTGGATATAAAAATGATAATAACGAGTAAGTAAAAATCATCAAATATATTTTAAAAAATTATAAACTTACAATTAAAAATTATGGACGAATCATTTGATATTATGCATATATAGATATATAAAATAATATTGCAAAACATATAATATTTTGATGTTTTGGTTTATTGAGATATAAGATAGATGTAAATATATTTTCACTATATAAAATATTGTGATGTTTATATCATTTTTTTATGATATATTAAATTTTTAGTTTATTGAAATACAAAATGGAACTTTATCTCATTTTATTATTTAGGGAATTGATACACTCCATAAAAGAGTTTCAGTGTATTGGTAAGAACTATTTATTCTCTTTCTTCCAAGCTATGAAGACAACAATTACTCTCCCAAATATAAATACCACTCATATCCCTAATGCTATGAATAATATTTTTTCAATCACATGATTAAAGAAGCCTATTTCAACTTTTGTTTTTTCACTCATGTCTCCAATTGATATTGTCTTATTGCATGATTGTAAAGGATATTCACACAAGCACGTATTCCTTTCAAATGAAGATACATTGAAGGTGGAAAATTGTCTTCCCATTGGAATCTCTCTACAAAGGTTATTGGAGGAAAAGTTCACAACTCCTAACATTAATGAGATAGAGAGAGTTTGGGGAATCTCCCATGACAAATTATTTTTAGCCAAGTCCAACTGTTGGAAAGTAGATATCCTACCAAAAGAGACAAGAATTTCCCCTTCTAATTAGCTTCAAGATAAATTCAATAAAATAAACTCAATAATGTGAGACTTCTGAAATATAATATTAGTAGGCAATACATATGAGAGATTTTACTCTCTTCCTTTTAGGTCAATCTCTATTTCATTATATAATATATAATCCTCCATTTGATAAAATGTCCATTGAGATACATTTATTGAAAATGCTTGAAGCCTCTCCAGATCCAATGGTATCTTTCTCCAATATGTGCAGTTTTGTGAGATTTACTATCCCCTTAATATTACCATAAAATTTATTATAGCCTGCACTTCAAACCTGTAATTCTTTCAAATATATAATATATTTGAAAAGTTTCCTTGTAAACCTATTTTTCCTTACATCCAACATTTCAAGTTTGCTGCAATTGACCAAAGACGAAGGCAGAGACCCAGAAATTTTATTAGAAAAAACAGATAAGACTTGTAGAGAAACCGGAAGCTGTATGTCGAGAAGTCCACTAAGCGAGTTCTCTGACACATCAATCTCTTTTAATACTCCAGATTTACATAAGGCTGGCATTAGTCCCTCCAAATTGTTTTGCGACAGATCCATGGTTTGCAAAGCTGTAAGATTGTCAAAGACACTCCTAGGAATACTCCAAGAGAATTGGTTGTTGTTCAAAATGATTAAAAATAGCTTAGTACAATTTCCTAGAATTGGAGGGATCTGACCACCCAGGTAGTTGGAATCCAAATCTAAAAGAACCAATTCAACTAGACAACCAAATCTATTGGTATGCTACCTGTGAAATTGTTACTATCAAGCACGAGGTCTGATAGCTTAGTACAATTTCTAAGTGTTGGATTGATGCGACCACCTAGTAGGTTGCTTTGAAAGCAGAGCTCCTTCAATTCAACTAGACGACCAAACTTTGTTGGTATAGTACCTATGAAGTAGTTGTAGTTAAGGTAGAGGAAGGATTGTGAAGTAGTTGTAGTTAAGGTAGAGGAAGGATAGCTTAGTATAATTTCCAAGTATCGAAGGGATGTGACCACCCAGTGAATTGTAACAAAAGTGTAAGAATTCCAACTCGACTAGACTACCAAAATCCGTTGCTATGGTGCCTGTGAAGTAGTTACCTGCAAAGGAGAGGATCGATAGCTTGGTACAATTGCCAAGAGTTGGAGGGATGCTACCGCCTAGTGAGCTTCCATCCAGGTTGAGTTGTTCCAACTTTACTAGATGGCCAATCTCTGTTGATATGGTACCTGTGAATTGTTACCTCCAAGGGCTATATGTCGAAGGCTTGAGCAATTAAACAGTGATTCTGGAAGAGATCCCGTGAGCATACGTTTAAATGATGAGAACCCAAGGTCAAGTATCTGCAGCGCTTTAAGCTTCCCAATTTCTGGTGGAATTTCTCCTTTCAAACGATTATCGAAAAGATTTAAAGTATGCAACAAGGAGAGGTTGCTAATAGATGGTGAAATGGTACCTGTGAGATGTAATCCAGATAGGATTATGACAGCCACCCTTGGAGTGTGAGTGTGTTGTGTGCAGGTAATACCATACCAGGAGCATGCCTCCTCGAAGTTGTCAGTTGTCCAATTGGAGAGCCTTCAAATGGATCTTTGAAACGCTTTTTAAAAGACAAGAGAACCTGCATGTCGATCCACAGTTGGAATTGATGACCTTCAACAGATTGCGTCCATTCAACACAAAATCTTCAGA
>APFE031697586.1:41133-58834 GCA_000404065.3 Pinus taeda
GATAGGATTATGACAGCCACCCTTGGAGTGTGAGTGTGTTGTGTGCAGGTAATACCATACCAGGAGCATGCCTCCTCGAAGTTGTCAGTTGTCCAATTGGAGAGCCTTCAAATGGATCTTTGAAACGCTTTTTAAAAGACAAGAGAACCTGCATGTCGATCCACAGTTGGAATTGATGACCTTCAACAGATTGCGTCCATTCAACACAAAATCTTCAGAATCCGAAGTTGATCCATTAGCCATGCGATGATACATATGGTCGTCATAAAAACCATCATCAGCATGAGTATGGTTATGACTGATACTTGTTGTTGCAGTTACACAGTATACGAAGTACAGGAGCATCAAAATAAGAACAATCTTATAATCCATTTCTGTTTCTCAGTGAGCGTAACAAAGATATGAGAAAGACACATCATTCATAAAAAAAATCAAAAGATGAAGAGACATGAAAATGCCGCAACTGACCTTATTACAATAATCAAGAGAGAAATGGCAGAAGAATAAAGGACTAACCTTACTACAAAGACCTGTGAATTGGAAAATATGAAAAAGTAACATATAGAGAATGGGTCATATTGACTAAAATTGAACAAACTTTTCTATAATTTTAAGGACTCTACACTTGCCACTAAGTAGTGGGTGTCCTGTAAATGAGCAAATTTTCCTCTTTTTTTTTGAAAATCAGTTCACTTCATATCAACTTACACATAAAAGCTACTTACATGGTCTTTATCATGCAGTAATGGAAAAAGAAATGAGAACATAAAGGACCAGCTTTATTGATAATGCTGCCACACACTTGTGGCAGTAATGATTTTCATTCGCTTGTAATCGAAACTCTTTTGACTGCATATTCTAGAAATAAAATAATGAGCATATTTTAGAAATGGGTGCAATGGAATCATGATATGAAGTGAAATTAGGTGGATAAAATGTTCATAGATACATAATCAGTGAAAGGAAAATGTAGACATTACACTGGAGTTTGGTATAGGATGATCTACTTTAATTTAATTTATAGATGATATTTTATTCATAATCTCTTGAAATTTAAGTTAAGAAGTTAAAATAAATATATTATTATTATATATATTTTAGTTCACCCTCTCCTCTTCCATTCACAGCCACAATATCGGCACACGGTCACTCAAGCACATTTCCTTAGTGTAGCCTACTCCTTTTCACACAGAATGCTCTCAATACACATACATAACATATATTCTTACTCAACCACTCAAAAACATGAACTCTTCAACACGTTACAAAGAGTAGTCTTCAACTCTGTCTTGCAGTTAAAGGAACATTTATTAATTGAAACAGAGTACTCCAGTTAGAGAGGATGCAACATAACATCAGCGGAATTTAATTTCATAGTGTAATCATGTGCGTAATACCAGTGACTTTTGAAATTCTTAGTATGGCTCACCTTTCTTACTGATCAATCACAATACTTGGACATAGTATTCAACAGAGTCTCCATTCTCATCCAAATTGCCAAAGATGATTTTTCAATTGATTTAGAATTATACAAGGAGTACTTTTATTTTGAGCACATCATATGCGAATGATAGTCCATGATGATTTGTAAAGACAAGATGAGGAAACATGTCACTAGAGTAATGAAATTCACCTACTCCATTGAACAGACTCTGTGTATGAATATGGGTTGTGTCATTGGATTTAATTCCTTTGTGTGAGAGAGCTTCTTCAGGTTCGAGATCAATTTTGGTATTTACAGGACTTTCCATATATTCTAAATTTAGATGGCTAATAATATTGGTGAAACCCGTGTAATATGGAAAAATTAGTTTCCAACTCGTTCAAGCTTCATATGCCCACATAGCTAAGCGCTCATCCCGAAGTGCTTTGTAAGCAATACTATAGATTGGTGAAGGCCCATGGTCACGTAGATCATGAAAACACCACAAAATTGACCCCTAGTTGCACCTTTGGTCAAATTACATAACTTTAAAAGCTTTGAAATTTCTAACCCCGGTCCCATCTCCCCAATGATTTATTATGGTGAACCCTTGATAAATTATGGTGATATTTGTCTAGGTTACGTTTCCTAGTGGGACTTCTACTGAAAGAATTAGGGATCTATGCTAAAATATCAACTCATATGCCAATTATGATCGCCATCATGTGCTGGCGCCTCGTCACCCCAGAACCTTTAAATTGTGTTGCAATGAAAACACTTGGGTGATGTGTCTTTGCCACCACTACTGACTTGTCTACCACCTACAGAAACTACCTCGTGTCTTGCTCTTAGTGGTGCCATGCGTCACTTGTTTTTGACACACTTGGCCACTTGAAAATGCTAAATCTCCATGCCACATGTTATCATCCTCGAGTGCCACATGTCCTGGGACTTTTAGATGCTGATGTCATGTTGTCATCACGTGCCACTATGGCTGGCACCTGTATATAACAATCAATCAAATCATTCCATTTGGTCTTATGCCATGTCACTAGTACAAATGAGGAGGGGGTATGATCCTTTGGCTTTCTATGATTTCTTTTATAGAAATTATAAGCCTCACATAGGAATTCTCTTTGGAAATAGATGTCAATTTTCCCATTTCCCTGGAGGCATCTCCCGGGAACATTAGGCTCGAGCTTGTCCTGAAACCGCAAAAGGAAGAAATTCTAAGGTGATGTGATGTTTAGGCTCATCAATACATGTCTTCGCGCCAGTAAAATCCTTTGCGCAATCCCTTCTAATCTTGGAACCATGTTGCTTTCTTGCATTTCTTATCTTACACATATTAATGCCATCTCACCCAGGAATAGTATTTCAGACACTTTTAACCTATGCTCTATTGGAAACAACCAAGATTAATTCGTCGGGGTTACTCTTCCTAGGTGGGACCCATACACTATCTCTCATTAGCTTTAATTGGTCCCCCTGTATGTTGAAAATGTTGTAGGGCAGATCATCATGTCATCAAATTTGAGTTTTGGTTTGCTTACTTTGACTGTCCATATCTTTCGATACATGAAGTCTTTTTTAGACTACAACATATTGTTGGAAAGATATTTTCTAGCACTATCCCATTGTGCTATTTTTAGGAGCATTTGAGCTAATATGATAACATATAAATTCTCTCAAATGTTGAGCCATCTAACCACTATAGTTGAAATTTTTCAAATTCATCACTTATCCTTCTCTTATGAATGTTATTTACTAAATACTGCAACTACCAAAAGACACCCCCTAAACTTGACACTACATGCATTAGCCATAATAACTCAATTAATCCCAACATTATGGCCAACACATATCTCTTTAATCACCCCAATTTCAGTCTTCTTCTCTTATATTTTCAATCACATGGACTAAGTTATCACGTGATGCATATTAGCTTTATATGTATTAAAAAGATATATTATTGATTAAAATGAGGAAAAAAAATTATTTTTATTATTATTTTTTAGTGAGAACCAAAAAAAATTTATACTAAAATTTTCATTTAGAGACATAGTTAGAAAATAAAATTGAAGGATTAGGTCCAGTGGTGGACACATTTTTCATCTAGATTCACATCTATTTGGTTAGATGTATTAAATTAACTCTATTATACTATTATTTTTGCAAGTATAAAGCTTTCCATATAAGCTTAAAATGCAACAAAAATTTGTTAGGACTAATGCTTACATTGGTAGATTTTGTTGGTTGGGTTTGTTGGAGATTGTTAAGATATTCTCTCAACCACAATCTCCAAGTATGGAATTAATTGGATCTAGTTCCAACTATATATATGTACCATTTGTAATTGAATAAGTGAAAACATATCCTTTGGTGTGAAATTAATTTTCTTTGATTGTATCAGAGTTGGTTCTAGCTTAATTCCCTCATGGGAGGGCAGGGAAAATGTAAGAGCTATGATAGTTGATCCTCTATAAATAAGTAGGATAGCTTAGAAGAATGACTAATTTGGTGTGAGTGCATGCTCCTTTGTTTCTTTGGTTAATTTTGTTTGTGTTCATTGCTTTGTTGTGAGAGAGGTATCATTTCTTTTTAAGAAATCACACTTATATGATGATCTGCTAGTTTAAAGGATGAGTTCCCTTATCTGCAAGGATTTTATGACATTTAGGAGGTCTTGAGGGAGTTGATTTTATTTGATTAGTCCTGGGAAAAGAGATTCATGATTCGAAATGTCCCTTTGAGCTCTTCAAGTTTGTTTTTATTCACTTTCTATAGTGTGGTGGACGAGAATGTATAGAAGCATCATATATACTATGATGAAACCTAAAACAAATAGAGCAGCGAGTTATAGGTGTTCTTACTAACAAAGGTTATATGTGCACGCATTTCTTGGTTCCATTGTTGGATTCATCCATAGAAGGATATGATAGTCAACAATTAAACCTCTGCATCATCATTGATTTTCCCAAATGTCAGTGATGTCGTCAAGGAATTTTAGTGTAACAAATAACACTCTAGCAAGTTAAATAGGTGTAGAGTCACTTAGAGAATCTTGTCAAATTTTTCCATGGATTCCTTGAACTTCAATGCAATGGCCATTTGCATCTATATTAGATCTAGATAATAAGCATGGGAACACATCAATAGCTTTAAATCATCCCTTATAATATTTGTATTATTTAATGTAATATCCTTGACATTTGTGATGGTCTTGAAAATTAAGAGCATCATTGTTGGTTTGTTGTCTGAGGATGTCACTCAGTGATTTTAAAAACTAGCACCCATCAATATTTGTTGAATAGAGGCTCTTATGCATATGGGCTTGCAGATTTTACTCATCATTTATGTTCCCTTTCAATGCATCTTGTGAGATGATACAAAACTACTACAAATATCTCCATGTCATCAAGCCTGGATTCCACATCTCCAACTAAATTGACGAGATCAAAAGGTGTCTCATCACCGTGAGTTGAGGCCAGAAAAAGGTTTATGTGGAGAATCTTGCAGACATCGATAAGTATAAATTCAATCTAGAGTACGCCATTTTATTTTATTTTCCACTATTCTTGCAAGGTTTTGAAATAAAATGGTGGGTTGACCATGATAGAGATTGACTTGGTGATGATTGTTGGAGAGATTTTGGTTAAACTATAACCCAATCCATATACTAGTCTCAAGTCACAACAATCAGTCACATAAATACACACAACTTATTTCCATGATTTTCAATTTTCTTTTAATGTTATAGTTTGGATTTGCTTCAATTAGTTTGTATGTCATATTTATTTTGTGTGTAAAATTGTATAACAAAGAGCTAATTATTGAATAGAGTAACATAGTTCAAGTTAATGGTTCTTGACATTCTTCGGTTCTGATAGAAAACATTATTGACTTGGTTATGTTTATAGTTTGTTATATGCTAGTGGTACTTGTTATTCTTTAGTGGTTTAAGAACATCAATTACAGGTTATCCTTTTGTGTGTGTAAGTTGTGTGTGTTAAAAATGGTAGGTTGAATGATTGACTTCTAAATACACTTAGTAACTAGACCACATACCTATTTAATTATAAAAATTGTAGTCGATGCATTTTGATAGATGGAAAGTGATTCGATATCGAGATTATTTTTCAAGGTAATCAAGAATCATCGATCCTACAAATACATTAACGATGATTAGAAGTAATTGTGCCTTAAATGGATTAAGTGGTAGCTCAAAGTTGGTGGTTAAAGAGAGAATGGAGTCTATGAAATTCCAAAGTTGATGGAGTGTTAATGAAAATTGGTCTAGACAAAAAGATCAATGTGAAATATGTGAGTTCAGTACTTTTGTTTGCAATGTAAGCATTAAGGGAGGGTGTTAGGGTTAATGCTTACATTGATAGATTTGGTAGATTTGATTTGTTGCGTTTGTTGGAGAATGTTAATATATTCTCTCAACCACAATCTCCAAGTATGGAATTAATTTGACCTCCAAAATTTTTCTATGAAATAGTCGAAAGCAAATTTTAAAGCTCTTGTTCTCACTTCATAGAGAAAGAATTAGTAATAAAATCAGGAACCAAGAGGCTATCATAACTACCAGAGTTACCAAAATAAAAGTATAATAATTAGTTATTATTCTATATGTAGTCTAATCTCCATAATTGGATTTATAAGTGTCAACTTGGTCATTAGCTTATTGAAGTTATGCCCTAGGGTGCACTAGAATCTCCATAGTAAGCTATGTCCTATGGTCCACTAGAATATCCAAAGTTTATGCCAAGTTATTTTTGGTCCATTATAATATCCAAGTTGATGCCAACTAGTTATGATCCATTAGAATATCCATAATTGACATTAGGCTTGTCTTCCACTAATTATACCTTAATCAGAGTTGAAGAATCTCTTCTTGGAAGGTATGGATCTCCTACACTCCTTGAGCCTTATCACTAGCAACCAAACGTATTCTTTGGAATTGAATCTGAGTGGATAGGAAAACAAACAATACTCCTAAGCACAATCTACAACCCAAAAACATATATAGTTGTTATTTTAAATATTAAGAGAATGTGAATTTAATGATTATATATTCTATAGATAACTGGCTTTTCATTACTGAAAGCCTAGACATGACCATGCCCTCGATATTAATAATTGGATAATGTAAAATATACCACATTAATATTGAAAATTAAATATATTTGTAATGTAATTTATAAATCAAATGATATGCAATGTATTCATTTAAAACTTAAAATATAAATAATAATATAATAATACAATATATAAAAAGAAATCGCATTAAACCTAAACTAATGAAAACATTTTGCTTATACAAATTGAAAGAATGAAACATAACAAAATTTTTTAACATATAGGTTTGCAAAAACATTAAAAAATTAATATTATACATAAAGCTGACATCATCTAGTATTAATATATTCATATATTTTATAGTTTAACTACATAATAGGATTTTATAAGTTTAATGGTTTAAAATATGTGTTTCTTTTAAAGAGATCATAGGTTCAAATTCAGAGAGATCTGGGCAGAGGTGAGTCCCTTGTCCCACAAACAAGGGGTCTTATACACCAATTTGGTGTTTAGCTTGGTAGTGACCTTAAATATGGATTATTACTATTATTAGTAATAGTTTAGCATTTACATCAATGTATTATTACTATTATTAGTAATATTTTAGCACTTAGATCAATGTTTCACCACATACTAATATTATGTTGTAATGAGAAAGAAGTTGTAACTTAGGTGGGTCCCTTGTCCCACAAACAATGGGTTTTCATACACTGATATATGTCTAGCTTGGTGATGATCTTAAAATTGGATTATTATTATTAGTAATGGTTTAGTGCTTACATAAATCCTTCACCATATATTAATATTTTGGTCATATGAGAAAGAAGATGGAACTTCATTCGGTCCCTTGTCCCATCAACAAGGGGTCCTCATACACCAATTTGGTGTTTGGCTTAGTCGTGACATTAAAATTGGATTATTATTATTATTAGTAGTAGTAATAGTAGTTGTGTAGTGGTTACATCAATATTTCACCACATACTAATATTTTTGTGTAATGAGAAAGAAAATTAAACTTCTTTGTGTTCTATTATGCAGTTAATTAGTATGGTCCATAGAATAGTTTTGATCTATTAAGGGATAGCCACCCAATCTCTCAATCTCTTTCAAATTATGTATATGACAACTACCACAAATCTAATCACCATTAATATCCCCAAAGTTATTTATGACATCTTTTCATTCACACTATTTAGTAATTGTATTTTAATTTTTATTTTCGCACTAATCCCTCCTATTGATATTTGTCTTATTGCATACTTGCAAAGGGTATTATCACATGTACTTATTCTTTTGAAATGAAGATACAATGCAAGTGGAAAATTATGTTTCTACAAAAGTTATCAACGGAAAATTTACAATCTCCAACATTGATGATTTAAAGAGGCTTTTAAAAATATCTCCGAACATTATTTTTAGCCCATTCCAACTACACCAAAGTAAATATGTTATCAAGATATGAAAGAATTTATCCTTCCAATTAATTACGAAATAAATTCAATAATCACAAACTACTCAAATGGTAAATATTTGATTTATAAAATTATTATTTAACCAATCAAATATAATATTGATAAGCACTCCATAGAAGAGATTTGTATTCCAATATATAATCTCTCTGGATAAAATATCCATAAAATATATTTATTACACATACTTGAAATCTATTAAAAATAAAAAATTCATATATTATTATATTAAATATAAATTGAAAGACTTAAAACAAATTGTCTTGTTATTGCATATACATTTATTGCTTAAAACATATATGACAGAATTCCATATTCAGAGCAGTTGTTTAAATTATCCAAATCACATAATGTGGTTCACTATATATGCACGAAATAATAAACGCACTGTTTAATACGTAGATTATATAAACCGAAGAAATCAAATTAAAAGGAAATGAAAAGCGTCCTTAATAGTAAAGAATTTAGAACCACTGCAATAAAATAATAATAAACATAAGAAAAATCAACAATTTTTTAAATATTAATTATTAAACTTATAATTAAAAAGACTATTATAAATTTCAAGTATTATAGGTAAAATCATTTTATATATGTATAAAACAACATTGCATCACATATAATATTTGTCTATATTACATTTTCATTATACATTGATTTTGTTGAAATACAAGATGGAATTTTAGTTTCCTTTATTATGTAGGGAATCAATGTACTCCATAAAAAAATTTTAGTGTATTGGTAGGAACTACCCATTCTCTAGCTTTCTTCCATACTATGAAGACAACAATGACTCTCCCAAATACAATTACCACTCTTATCCCCAATGCTATGAATGACATCTTTTCATTCACATGATTGAAGAAGCCTCTTTCAACTTTGTTTTTCTCACCAATGTCTCCAATTGATCTTGTCTTATAGCATAATTGTAAATGATATTCAAGCAAACACTTATTCCATTCAAATGAATTCTCACCAATGTCTCTATTTGATCTCGTCTTATTGCGTGATTGTAAAGGATATTCAAGCAAACACTTATTCCTTTCAAATGAAGATACGGTGAAGGTGGAAAACTACCTTCCCATTGGAATCTTATATCTCTATAGAAGTTATTAGAGGAAAAGTTCACAACCCCCAACATTGATGATTTAGAGAGAGTTTGGGGAATCTCTCGACAAGTTATTTTTGGCCAAATCCAACTGCTCCAAAGTAAATATGCTACAAAGAAATGCATAAATTTTTCATTCTAATTGATTCCAAAAGTTACTAATGACATCTTTTTTAGTGACACTATTTAACAATTTTATTTTAATTTTTATTTTCCCACCAGTATTTCCCATTGATCTTTGTATTATTGCATGCTTGAAAAGTAGGTAATTATTCCCTTGAAATGAGGATATAATGCAAGAGGATAAATATGTTCATGTTTGAATTGGTAAGTGTTGAAGATAATGGAGAATATCCTAGAATAGGTAGAGTTGGTTCACGTAGCCTCATGATAGGAATTAGTTTCTATTTCTTAGGATGTTGTTCTAACTTCCTTAAAACCATGTATTCTATTTAATGTGTAATGTTGATGAACAATGTAGAGCATTCTGCAGAGCCAAACTCTCTTGGTTTAGACTCTCTTTCATAGAGCTGACCAATGGGTTTTATTTTAATACAAACATTGCAATTTTTATCATGGTATCAGAGTGTCAGAGCTGAGGAACCTGTACGCTAGCTGGTGGGTGGTTCGCTGAACCGAGATCATCGCAGTTGTAAGGAAGATAACTGCAATAATTATGAAATCGTCACTAGAAAGACGTGTACCTCTATGACGAGGGCACTATAGCACTTTGCACAAATTTTTTATCGCAGTTTGTCGTAGGAAAGACGTGTACCTCTGCGACGATGTCGTAGAATAGACAGGGACTTCCGCACAATTTTTTTATCACAGTTCTTCGCAGGAAAGATGTGTACCTCTGCGACGACGTTTCAGAACAAACAGGGACTTCTGCAATGATAAAGGAAAGCCAATAACAAGGTTGTGGTTGCGTGAGGAAGCCAAAAACAAGGCTGTAGTTTTCAGAGAAGTTGCTTGGAGAAGCCAATAACAAGGCTGAAGTTGACAACAGGAGGTTGTCTGGAGGCTGAGAATGAAGCCATGATGATCTGCGCATGTGCTGCGAGATCAAACAACAGTGATCTATTTCTGTCACAGATCTGGGGTAAATTTAACATCTTTTACCTGTCGAATTTTTTTTCTTCTAAATCGCCAAGATGAATAACAATATATTTGAAGCATGCATGAATGATCATAACAAGCTCGATGGCTCCAATTATGCAAATTGGAAGTTCAAGATGCAGACTCTGCTAGAAGCGCAAAGTGATTTGACAATTGTGAATGGGGATGAGCTAAGGCCCGCGGCTGGATCAGCATCAGTCCGAGATTGGGAGAAACGAGAAAAAAGAGCAAGGATAATGTTAAAGATGTCTTTGAAAGACTACATTATACTGCACATCAGAGAAGGTAAGTCAGATAACGAGATCTGGGGAATTCTGAAGAAATTGTACGAGATCAGGAATTCAAATTGTCTTTTTTTCCTCAAGAATAAGATTTTGTCCATGAAGATGGAGGAGAATGAAACAATTGCTTCATTCATAGCAAGGATCAAGGATTTTAAAAACAAATTATCAGATATTGGTCATACAATGGACGATACAGATCTTGTGACCATTACAATGAATGTTGTCACTGATGATTATCAGATGTTCATCACTGGGATCAGTGCCAGAGAAAAGATCTCGCATTTTGAAGAGCTGATAGGTATACTGATGTAGGAAGAAGAGAGGAGATCGACTCTGAAGCCCCAAAGTATCGATATTGCATTGGTGGCAAGAAAAACTTCTACAAAGGGAAAGGAGGTCCACAACAGCAAAACAGAGCAAGTTCACATAAACAGCCAAATCTGACCCAAGGTATGCACCCGAATAAAAACTACTCTGAAACTAAATGTTTTTATTGTGGAAAATTGGGTCATATTGCTAGGGAATGTAGGAAAAAAAAATATCATGAAGAACAGCAGAAGCCAAAGAAACATGCATGTCATTTCATGAATGGTGATCAGGTGAAGAATTTGAGATTATTCATGGCAGATCATGATGAAAATGTTGATGCAGACATTTGGTATGTAGATTCGGGAGCGTCAACACACATGACAGGGAACAAGCATTGGCTGGAGGATTTTAAAGAGATTAATGAAGGCGCACAGATTTACCTAGGAGATGATAGAAGTCATCAAATCAAAGGATGTGGGAAAGTTTCTGTCATTCTACCTGATGGTAATATCAAGCAAATTTATAATGCAATGTATGTGCCTAGCATAACAAAGAACTTGATTTTTGTATCTATGATTACAAATCAAGATTTGAAAGTTGAATTTTTAAAATCTAATTGTTACATTAAGGATCTGCTAGATGGAATGAAGACAATTGCTACAGGAATCCGAACAGGAGGACTGTGCAAGTTGGATGTGAGACCTGCACTTGTTCGAGCATTGACAGCTACGAGCCTCACTACAGAAGAGCTTTGGCATCAGAGATTCGACCACATCAATTACAATTATTTGTTGTTATTATAAAGGAAAGAAATGGTAAGAGATATTCCTATGCTAAAGCAAGTACATAATGATTTCGATGCTTGTACTCTAGGAAAAATGCATAGAGAGGAATTCCCTGTTAGAGTAGAAAAGAAACAGAGGGATATATTGGAGTTAGTGCACACAGACCTTTGTGGTCCCATGCAGACAAAATCATTAGGAGGTTCAGTGTATTTCCTACTGTTTATTGATGAATGTACGAAGTTTTCTTGGGTGTATTTCTTAAGTAAGAAGTGTCATACATTTGAATACTTTAAGTAGTTTAAAAATATGATTGAAAGACAAACATGGAAACAGATAAAAATTCTTTGTTCTGATCAAGGGGGACAATACAGGAAAGATGAGCTGATCAGATATTGTAAAGATCATGGAATTTTACAGTAGTTCATAGTACCCCATACTCCACAATAGAATGGAGTAACAGAAAGGAAAAACAGAACTCTGGTGGAATGTGCTAGAAGTATGCTTAAAGGTAAGAATATTTCAAATGGTTTTTGGGCTGAAGTAGTGAATATTGCGGTTTATTTAAAAAATAGGAGTCCTACAAGAAGTCTTGGTTCACGTAGCCTCAGGATAGGAATTAGTTTCTATTTCTTAGGATGTTGTTCTAATGTTGATGAAAAATGTAGAGCATTCTGCAGAGCCAGACTCTCCTAGTTCAGACTCTCTTTTGTAGAGCTGACCAATGGGTTTTATTTTAATAAAAACATTATCATTTTTAGCAGTAAACATAAGTTATTAAAAGAAAAAGCGCAATCCCTAAGATGAATGATTTAAAGAGGTTTGGAGAATATCTCCAAAAATTATTTTTACTCAATTCCAACAACACCACCAAAGTAAATATGTTATCAAAATATGAAAAAATTTACCTCTCTAATTAATTTCAAAATAAATTCAATAATCTCAAACTACTTAAATAACCAGTATTTGATTTATAAAAATATTGTTAAGAAAATCTAATATAATATTAATAAACAACATATACAAAGAATTATATTGTTGTCATTTTATCTCAATTTCTATTTCAATATATTACTAAATATTCTATTAATATTTAAATATAAAAATGTTAGTAAGCAACACATATAAGAATTATAATTCAATTTCTATTCCATATATTTAATAAATATTATAATATTTAGATATAAAATTTTGAAGACTTGTAAATAAAATAAAACAAAAAAACAGATCTTTGTTTGGTTTGTTTATGGCATATTCTCATATTTAGAATAAGCTATCTATTATCCAAATCACATAGATGTTGTCCTAACAAGCATTAATAATAAAAGAAAAAGAAAAAACTGCAATATTATATACAATGAATTGGATATAAAAATGATAATAACGAGTAAGTAAAAATCATCAAATATATTTTAAAAAATTATAAACTTACAATTAAAAATTATGGACGAATCATTTGATATTATGCATATATAGATATATAAAACAATATTGCAAAACATATAATATTTTGATGTTTTGGTTTATTTAGATATAAGATGAGATGTAAATATATTTTCACTATATAAAATATTGTGATGTTTATATTATTTTTTTATGATATATTAAATTTTTAGTTTATTGAAATACAAAATGGAACTTTATCTCATTTTATTATTTAGGAAATTGATACACTCCATAAAAGGGTTTCAGTGTATTGGTAAGAACTATCTATTCTCTTTCTTCCATGCTATGAAGACAACAATTACTCTCCCAAATCCAAATGCCACTCATATCCCTAATGCTATGAATAATATTTTTTCAATCACATGATTAAAGAAGCCTATTTCAACTTTTGTTTTCTCACTCATGTCTCCAATTGATATTGTCTTATTGCATGATTGTAAAGGATATTCACACAAGCACGTATTCCTTTTAAATGAAGATACATTGAAGGTGGAAAATTGTCTTCCCATTGGAATCTCTCTACAAAGGTTATTGGAGGAAAAGTTCACAACTCCTAACATTAATGAGATAGAGAGAGTTTGGGGAATCTCCCATGACAAATTATTTTTAGCCAAGTCCAACTGTTGGAAATTAGATATCCTACCAAAAGAGACAAGAATTTCCCCTTCTAATTAGTTTCAAGATAAATTCAATAAAATAAACTCAATAATCTGAGACTTCTGAAATATAATATTAGTAGGCAATACATATGAGAGATTGTACTCTCTTCCTTTTAGGTCAATCTCTATTTCATTATATAATATATAATCCTCCATTTGATAAAATGTCCATTGAGATACATTTATTGAAAATGCTTGAAGCCTCTCCAGATCCAATGGTATCTTTCTCCAATATGAGCAGTTTTGTGAGATTTACTATCCCCTTAATATTACCATAAAATTTATTATAGCCTACACTTAAAACCTGTAACTCTTTCAAATATATAATATATTTGAAAATTTGCCCTATAAATCTATTTTTCCTTACATCCAACATTTCAAGTTTGCTGCAATTGACCAAAGACGAAGGCAGAGACCCAGAAAATTTATTAGAAAAAACAGATAAGACTTGTAGAGAAACCGGAAGCTGTATGTCGAGAAGTCCACTAAGCGAGTTCTCTGACACATCAATCTCTTTTAATACTCCAGATTTACATAAGGCTGGCAGTGGTCCCTCCAAATTGTTTTGCGACAGATCCATGGTTTGCAAAGCTATAAGATTGTCAAAGACACTCCCAGGAATACTCCAAGAGAATTGGTTGTTGTTCAAAATGATTAAAAATAGCTTAGTACAATTTCCTAGAATTGGAGGGATCTGACCACCCAGGTAGTTGGAATCCAAATCTAAAAAAACTAATTCAACTAGACAACCAAATCTTTTGGTATGCTACCTATGAAATTGTTACTATCAAGCACGAGGTCCGATAGCTTAGTACAATTGCTAAGTGTTGGATTGATGCGACCGCCTAGTAGGTTGCTTTGAAAGCAGAGCTCCTTCAATTCAACTAGACGACCAAAATCTGTTGGTATAATACATGTGAAGTAGTTGTAGTTAAGGTAGAGGAAGGATTGTGAAGTAGTTGTAGTTAAGGTAGAGGAAGGATAGCTTAATATAATTGCCAAGTATCGAAGGGATGTGACCACCCATTGAATTGTAACGCAAGTGTAAGAATTCCAACTCGAATAGACTACCAAACTCCGTGGCTATGGTGCCTGTGAAGTAGTTACCTGCAAGGGAGAGGATCGATAGCTTGGTACAATTGCCGAGAGTTGGAGGGATGCTACCGCCTAGTGAGCTGCCATCCAGGTTGAGCTGTTCCAACTTTACTAGATGGCCAATCTCTGTTGATATGGTACCTGTGAATTGTTACCTCCAAGGGCTATATGTCGAAGGCTTGTGCAATTAAACAGTGATTCTGGAAGAGATCCCGTGAGCATACGTTTAAATGATGAGAACCCAAGGTCAAGTATCTGCAGCGCTTTAAGCTTCCCAATTTCTGGTGGAATTTCTCCTTTCAAAGGATTATCGAAAAGATTTAAAGTATGCAACAAGGAGAGGTTGCTAATAGATGGTGAAATGGTACCTGTGAGATGTAATCCAGATAGGATTATGGCAACCACCCTTGGAGTGTGAGTGTGTTGTGTGCAGGTAATACCATACCAGGAGCATGCCTCCTCGAAGTTGTTAGTTGTCCAATTGGAGAGCCTTCAAATGGATCTTTGAAACGCTTTTTAAAAGACAAGAGAACCTGCATGTCGATCCACAGTTGGAATTTATGACCTTCAACAGATTGCGTCCATTCAACACAAAATCTTCAGAATCCGAAGTTGATCCATTAGCCATGCGATGATACATATGGTCATCATAAAAACCATCATCAGCATGAGTATGGTTATGACTGATACTTGTTGTTGCAGTTACACAATATACGAAGTACAGGAGCATCAAAATAAGAACAATCTTATAATCCATTTCTGTTTCACAGTGAGCGCAAGAAAGATATGAGAAAGACACATCATTCATAAAAAAAATCAAAAGATGAAGAGACATGAAAATGCCGCGACTGACCTTATTACAATAATCAAGAGAGAAATGGCAGAAGAATAAAGGACTAACCTTACTACAAAGACCTGTGAATTGGAAAATATGAAAAAGTAACATACAGAGAATGGGTCATATTGACTAAAATTGAACAAACTTTTCTATAATTTTAAAGACTCTACACTTGCCACTAAGTAGTGGGTGTCCTGTAAATGAGCAAATTTTCCTCTTTTTTTTTTAAAATCAGTTCATTTCATATCAACTTACACATAAAAGATACTTACATGGTCTTTATCATGCAGTAATGGAAAAAGAAATGAGAACATAAAGGACCAGCTTTATTGATAATGCTGCCACACACTTGTGGCAGTAATGATTTTCATTCGCTTGTAATAGAAACACTTTTGACTGCATATTTTAGAAATAAAATAATGAGCATATTTTAGAAATGGGTGCAACGGAATCATGATATGAAGTGAAATTAGGTGGATAAAATGTTCATAGATACATAATCAGTGAAAGGAAAATGTAGACATTACACTGGAGTTTGGTATAGGATGATCTACTTTAATTTAATTTATAGATGATATTTTATTCATAATCTCTTGAAATTTAAGTTAAGAAGTTAAAATAAATATATTATTATTATATATATTTTAGTTCACCCTCTCCTCTTCCATTCACAGCCACAATATCGGCACACGGTCACTCAAGCACATTTCCTTAGTGTAGCCTACTCCTTTTCACACAGAATGCTCTCAATACACATACATAACATATATTCTTACTCAACCACTCAAAAACATGAACTCTTCAACACGTTACAAAGAGTAGTCTTCAACTCTGTCTTGCAGTTAAAGGAACATTTATTAATTGAAACAGAGTACTCCAGTTAGAGAGGATGCAACATAACATCAGCGGAATTTAATTTCATAGTGTAATCATGTGCGTAATACCAGTGACTTTTGAAATTCTTAGTATGGCTCACCTTTCTTACTGATCAATCACAATACTTGGACATAGTATTCAACAGAGTCTCCATTCTCATCCAAATTGCCAAAGATGATTTTTCAATTGATTTAGAATTATACAAGGAGTACTTTTATTTTGAGCACATCATATGCGAATGATAGTCCATGATGATTTGTAAAGACAAGATGAGGAAACATGTCACTAGAGTAATGAAATTCACCTACTCCATTGAACAGACTCTGTGTATGAATATGGGTTGTGTCATTGGATTTAATTCCTTTGTGTGAGAGAGCTTCTTCAGGTTCGAGATCAATTTTGGTATTTACAGGACTTTCCATATATTCTAAATTTAGATGGCTAATAATATTGGTGAAACCCGTGTAATATGGAAAAATTAGTTTCCAACTCGTTCAAGCTTCATATGCCCACATAGCTAAGCGCTCATCCCGAAGTGCTTTGTAAGCAATACTATAGATTGGTGAAGGCCCATGGTCACGTAGATCATGAAAACACCACAAAATTGACCCCTAGTTGCACCTTTGGTCAAATTACATAACTTTAAAAGCTTTGAAATTTCTAACCCCGGTCCCATCTCCCCAATGATTTATTATGGTGAACCCTTGATAAATTATGGTGATATTTGTCTAGGTTACGTTTCCTAGTGGGACTTCTACTGAAAGAATTAGGGATCTATGCTAAAATATCAACTCATATGCCAATTATGATCGCCATCATGTGCTGGCGCCTCGTCACCCCAGAACCTTTAAATTGTGTTGCAATGAAAACACTTGGGTGATGTGTCTTTGCCACCACTACTGACTTGTCTACCACCTACAGAAACTACCTCGTGTCTTGCTCTTAGTGGTGCCATGCGTCACTTGTTTTTGACACACTTGGCCACTTGAAAATGCTAAATCTCCATGCCACATGTTATCATCCTCGAGTGCCACATGTCCTGGGACTTTTAGATGCTGATGTCATGTTGTCATCACGTGCCACTATGGCTGGCACCTGTATATAACAATCAATCAAATCATTCCATTTGGTCTTATGCCATGTCACTAGTACAAATGAGGAGGGGGTATGATCCTTTGGCTTTCTATGATTTCTTTTATAGAAATTAT
>APFE031697589.1:0-13216 GCA_000404065.3 Pinus taeda
AAATAATTCATTAACAACAAATCATTGAGAAGAATGGACTTATTTGTATTAAGGAAACAAAAAAGGAACCATTACAACCTGAGCCTTGGTGTTGTGCAAGCTCCTCCCGGGGTCCAACAAGAGATTTCCTCTACTTTGACAAGCTCACCCACTCCTAATATGGCAACAAGGAAGGATAGTGACCTCTCCTCACAAGTCAACAATGGAAGTCCTAATTCCAGTAGCATTTACCCTTTAGAATGTTCAGCTTTCAACCTCCCCTCCCCTGGCCCAATGCCTGTATTTATAGTATTCTAGAGGAGGTTATTCAGTTCCAACATCAATGGGATACTCCCTCTTTTGGATGGGGTAGCTCCTCTCTTGATGGGATAAGCTCCTCTATCATAGGGATGCATGAACCATCTGGAGGCGCTCAATACACGTCAAAAACTCTTCTAGAAGGCTCTAGAAGTGACCACAAGTAACTTTTTAAAGATGAAACTCGCGCCTTTTGACCTTTACAGGGGTACGCACCCAACCTTTGGCTTACAGAGCGTACAAGTACGCAGGTACAGTGTGTTTGGAGTGCGTACACGCAGGCAAGGTAGAGAGAACCTGCGTACCCAGAGATAAACATGTTTTTAAGTGACTTTCTCTCTTTTTGAAGTTTGACATGAAGAGCAGAGGTATGAGGCTTGACAAGGAGGACAATATGACTATTGATGGAGCCATATTAACTGCAGATAGTCATGGTGACAAATTTCAGTGTAACACCTACAATATTATTGTTATCTAGGCTCTGATTGTATTGGGACCCCTTAGACTTCTAGATATAGAAAGGAGGTCTTATAATTTTTATCATTGAATAATTGTTCATTTGTGTAATGTAAAGGAGGTTTTCCACTCGAAGATGTTGGTTTTGAAGTCGTTGATCTATATTTTCTATATTTTTGTGAGCTGGTTTCATAACATTTGGTATTAAAGTTTTGGATTCTAGGGTTTCGCTAATCCAAATAGGTCATCGTGGCATTTTCGCTATAACATTTTCTCTACAAAGTTTTAGAAGCTAAAAAAAAAACCATTTGAGTCGAAATCATTCTAAACCTCAGGTCCTAATTTTAGATCTTGTCTTGCTATATTTCCGGAGATATGATCTGAGGAATTTAGGGTTTTTACAAGCTCCTGAATTACATCTCAAACAGTTCATCATGGAATTTTCGCTATAATTTTTTTTCTGCGAAGGTTCAAACTCCAAAAATAAAACCCATTTGATCGAAAATCTTGGTGAAGCTCGAACCCAAATTTCAAATCTCGTTTCACTATATTTTCAGAGATACGGTCCAAGACATTTAGGGTTTTTGCAGGCTCCCATATTACATCCCAAATAGGTGACCTTGGGAAAATCATCATACATTTCTCTCTGAGCATTAGATTGAAATTTCATAAGAATTTATAGAAATAGGATGGACTTAACTTTTCTGTATATGTTTTTTATGTCCAAAGGTCAAAACAGTGACACGTGGCACTTCATAAAAGTTCACTCTATTGAAAAAATATATAATCAGGTCATCTTGGGAGATTGGACATACCTCTTTCTTGGAGAATCCAATTTCGATCAGGTAGGTGGAATTGGAAAGAGGATGCAGAGGGATATAGTAGGTCACAATTTTAGACCTTGGAGATATAAAATTTCAGAGATACAACAGATTCAAGATCAAGCTTCTAAAAACAAGAAGAAGAATGACTCGAATCAAGAAAATAGAAACACCTAGTAAGAAAAATTGGAGGGATGAATTGAAGAATGTGGTTGAAGATATGATCAATAAGATAAATGGTATAGAAGAAAAATTGAATGGAAACCTATAATATTTGAAGAAAGGCATGGAAGGTTTGAAGGAAGGTGGGACAAAGTCACTACAAGAAAGGCTTCCTAATGCTGAAAAGGTAGTAGAGGAAACTCATGATGAGAACAAAAGAAATGTTAATCATGATTTCATAGACTCTAACATTGAATTGAAGACCCACTATATTCCAAATATAGATATGATGAAATTTGATGGAAAATATCTGGTAACTTGGATACTACAGATGGAGTAATATTTTGATCTACATGACATGAAACCACGACAAAAGGTATGTATTGCATCTTTATATTTAGAATTGAATCAACTTGTATGGTATAGAGGGATTTGTTCTCATAAACAACTTGTCACCTGGTCAATTTTCACAAAGAAAATGATAACGCATTATGACGATACAAAGAGAAACACCTTCTTTGGCCATTTTATAAATCTCAAACAAAAGGGTTCAATGGCAGAGCACATTGAGGACTTAAAAAAATTGAATATAAGGGTAAATGATATTCCAGAGAAGTAGAGGATTGAAATATTCATAGAGACTTTAAATGATAACATACAACATGAGGTTTGCCTTTGGGAACCTAATTCATTGGAGAAGGCATATAGGTTGGCAAGAAAAATTGAAAGAAAAATTATGGCAACAGGGAAGCCTACCACTCATAACTATCAAGATGGAAGGGTTGTTGCTCCTAGCCTTTCACCACCTATAAGTTTGAGACCACAACAATTGGAAGAAAAAAGAGCAAAAGGGCTTTGTTACAATTGTGATAGAAAATATGCTAAAGGTCATAAGTGTGCTGAGAATAAATTAATTTACATAGATGGGGAAGTGGAGCAAGAAAAGGAACACAAAACGTCAAAAGAAGAGAATATACAATAGAAACCAATCCCAGAGAAAGAAGAAATTAATCTGATCATATCTTATAATGCATTGACAATAATCACTACTCCTCAAACTCTCAAGATAGAAGAGCAAGAAAAAGGTAATAGTGTTGATTGATTCGGGTAGTACCCATAATTTTATTCATCGTAAGATAGCCAAGGAATTGAATTACTTCCCATATCCAACACCAGATTGTAAAGTAATGGTTGCAAATGGAGGAACCATAAATTTCTCTAGAAAGTGCCATAATATCAATCTATCCATCGAATAATATGTCTTGAATAGTCCAATGCTTTCCATTCCAATGGGTGGTGCAGATGTTGTACTAGGAGTCCAATGGATACAATATTTGGGTACGATAGCTTTTAATTTTCAAGAACGTTTCTTGAATTTTTTTTTGGGAAAGAAAGGAAGTTGAAATAAGAAGCATCACAACTGGAAAATATAATCAGCTCTAACATCTAACAAAGATTCTAAAGAAAGAACAACAGGGTGTAACTGCATAATTATGTTCACTAGAGGTTCCCACATAGAAATCATCTATTTCTCGAGAACTCAAAAATGTTTTGGAAAATAATTCCAAAGTATTTGAGACTCCCAAAGGCCTCCCACCTATTCGTGATCATGATCATGCTATTCATTTGATTCCATGAAGTGTTCCCCCAAACATCAGACCTTACAGATATCCATATCCCCAAAAGAGTGAAATTGAACGTATGGTTGCAAAAATGCTAGAGGTTGGTATAATTCAACCTAGTCAAAGTTTTGTCTCTACTCCAGTGGTATTGGTACACAACAAGGATGGATCATGGTGCATGTGTTCAGATTATAGGGATCTCAACAAGCTTACAATTAAAGATAAATTTACCATTCATGTCATTGATGAATTATTAGATGAATTGCATGGAGAAATTTACTTCACCAAGTCGGATTTTTGTTCAGGATATCATCAAATCAAAATGAAGACTGAAGACATTCCAAAAACAACATTTAGAACTCATGAGGGTCATTATGAATTTTTGGTCAAGGTTTGATGAATTCCATTTTCAAACTCTTCCTTAGAAAATTTGTGTTAGTATTTTTTGATGATATACTAATCTACAGAAAGTCTTGGAAGGATCATGTTCAACATGTTGACAGGGTGCTCAAACTATTGGAGGAGAAACAATTATATGTAAAAAGATCCAAATGTTTCTTTGGAGTACAAGAGGTGGAATATTTGGGTACTCAGTTACCTCATATCTCATCTTATCATCCTCAATATGATGGGCAAACTGAGATAGTGAAAAAATGTTTGGAAGGATATCTTTGTTGCTTTGTTCCTGATAAACAGACATAATGGGTCAAGTGGTTGCCTCTGGCTAAATGGTGGTATAACACTTCCTTCCATACTGCAACAAAAATAACCCCATTTATGGCACTTTATGGATAACATCCACCATCCATCACATAATTTTTAAAAGAAAATTCTAAGATTTGACCAGTGGAAGATCACATCGAGCATCAACAACAAGGTCTCAAACTCTTAAAGGGTAACCTCACTTTGGCACATAATAGAATAAAACAACAGGAAGATCAATATCACAACAAAAGAAGTTATGATGTAGGTCACTAGTTATTTCTACGACTATAACCGTACAAACAAATGTCCCTCGAGCAAGCTAAGAAGGATACTAAATTATCACCAAAGTATTGTGGTCCATATGTGTTACAAAATATTGGTACTATGGAATACAAATTGGAGCTTCCTGTGTCTTCCCAAGTGCACCCAGGTTTCTATGTTTCATGCTTAAAGAAGCTTATAGGTGAGAAGATCCCAGTTCAAACAATATTTCCAAAACTTGATGAGGAAGGAAAAATCATATTAGAACCAGAAGAAGTCACAAAAACAAGAAATCAACAGCTACAAAATCAATCAATTTTAGAGTATCTCATCAAGTGGAAGAACTTAGCCATTGAAGATTTGACATGGGAGGATGATAATTTTATACAGAAGCATCCAGAACTACTCAAGATTAAGGACAACACATTTTGAAGGAGAGGGGTATGTTAAGTCCCTATACTATTAATATAACCCCTTATTATTATTAGTGCAACCCCCTTATTGTATTATTATGCACATATAATCCCCATGTCATTATTATTATGCCACATAGAAGCCCATTGTTGTTATTGTTGTGCCCCTACAATATTATTGTTATGTAGGCTTTGATTGTATTGGGACCCCTTAGCCTCATATATATAGAAAGGATGTTTTTTCATTTGTATCATCGAATAATTGTTCATTTATGTAATGTAAAGGAGGTTCCCCCCTCGAAGAGGCTGATTTTGAAGTCGTTGATCTATGTTTTCTATATTTTTGTGAGTTGGTTTCATAACACATTCATAAACACTTTCAAGATATTTTAATTTTGGTCCTTGATTTTTTTAATTTTTGAGGAATTTTCGAATTTATCATTTAATTCCATTTTTATTAGCTCAAAATTAATTATTTTGAGCTAATTTTCTCAAAAAATTGACTTTGACTTGACCATCAAGGTCCAAGGGTCCAAATTTTCTTGAAATATACAATATTCCCTTGGTGGAATACCTTTAAAAATTTATTCTTTTAGGACCCACGAATTTTTCCACTTGGAGAATTATTTTTCCTAAGACAATTTAATTTTGACTCTATTAATTAATTTTTTGGCTTAGGATTTAATTTTATTTTGCTAGAAAAATTAATTAGTTTACACATGAGGGGATTTAATTATTTTTCCACCCTCTAATATATAATATTTTACATTTACAAAGGGGGAATACACATTTGGCTTAGACCCTCAAGACACATAACCCATATGCGACACATTATGATCTAGTAAACCGAGTGATTTGTAATAAAATAATTAAGCCAACTAGCTTAAATTATTCCCAAATCACTTTTACGTCAAATTCAAACAAAAACACTAGGAATCACCTAAGGTTTTGACAATAAATTTCACCCTAGATTTGGGGCTTAATCTAGGGGGAAAAAACTCTTCTAATTAGTTGTGTCTAGAAACACAGGTAATCAACGAGGTTAAAAAAACATCATAGGAAGAAATTCATTATCAAAATTATAGGCTTACCTAGGTTGTTACATATACTCAAGGTCTTACTAGGATCATTTACATTACATAACTTGCACAATGGGTTTACAATGACATGTAGACTACTAATAGATGACCCGATCTTGTTGAAACAATTTGGCACTTACACTTCCTTAGAAATTTGATAAAATCTGTGCAACATCTGGCTCTATATGGGTATACATTTCTTTTGTGAAGTAACGTGAGAACCTAGAATCCTTCTTCCAAGAAAACAAAAGTCCATTGAGTATATATCCATTCAAAATTGAAATCATCATGCATATATAGAAAATATCGTTGGAATGGAAAAATATACTCTAACAAACTGAAATATAAAACACATAATATAATTGCACGAAATAATACTATCTAATGACATGAAATAAAAAGGAAATAGGGTTAGCGATATGATACAAAATGATTCCCTATGGCATTAAATGTCATTGATGAGGCACAATCTCAAGCATCTATCCACTGACTACTAGATCAATGGGTTGCTTCTCGGATGTCTCGTGCTAAAATTTTACCCTCTTAGGTTAGTGTGATTGCTCATCACTGTGTCGCATATTTCTGTCCATCTGAAATCTTCCTCTTTTTCTTCCTAGCAGAGGGGATGGGCAGGGGAAAAAATGACATACTGGATGGACGAAATCTGATTCAAAATGAAGTGGATGATCCTATGGCACTACCTTCTCACAATTTTCCAACTTCTTTGGGACTTCCACGTGGTACCTTCTTTCAACCTCTCTATATAGTTTCGCCATCCCACCTACTGTTGCCAGAATAGTGACATAATATAAATCCATCTAAATGTACCCACCTAAATCAATTGCAAACTTCCTGAAAAGAATCATTCCCCATACATCTGGCACAAAAATGATTTCTATATCCATGGTAATGATTCTATACGGATAATCGGCTAAGGCAACCTATAAATATTTAACACACCAAGGACTTCAACCTTTCTAGAGTCCATTGAACAAATGTTATGGTATAGTCTAGAAATCCTTAAGTTTAATTTCTCCATGAATTTTTTGGTCATAACATGCTTATATGCACCCGAATATAGCATGCAATAGTAAAGTAATATGTCATTTATGTCCAAAGTAAGAAAGAACGACTCATGATTTTCATTAGTCATATAAGAATTAATATCCTTTAACTTAATTTCTTTGTCCTTATGATTCTTTTCGTCATAAATTTTTTGAAGCATACCCAAAACCTTGAATAAATATGCCCTTTGAGAAGGACTTTTAATAATTCAAATACTGGAACAAATATCTTGATGTTATTTATCCATGCTACCCAATCTACCTTTAAATCAGGTTTATATCTTATAGAAAAACTTGTGTATCTTGACTTCGGTCTTTACCTTTTCTCTATAAGTGTAACCTTTACTTTTTTCAAGTTCTATAATTTGTTCTTGCGATGGTTTTTTATCATATGCCTAAGTAATGGGGCCATTTTCTTCATTAAAGGTGTTAATGGCGAAGGATGAAGAAATCATGTCTACACATCGGCCTTCCCTAGAGTTTTATTGATTTTCTTTGTTATCTTGTTGATTCTTACTTTCTTCCAAGATTCTTCTAACAAATGCACATGTACTTTCTTCATGGAAATTCTCACAAGGTCTATGAAAGGAACAGGTTCATCAACCATGTTGGTAGACTCAAGCAGTGTAGGGAGCCTCTAATCACTTGGGGGAATCCTTCAAGGCCATGGATTATTATTATTACCCCTATTATTAATGTTATTCTTGTGTGGAAAATTTTGTATTCACATTATTTCTATCCGTATTAATTGAATTTTCATTTCACCTATTTTTCTGGCATGTTCAATATTCATTTCTCTTACCAATCTGGTTAACTCCTTAATAGTCTCGGATTCCTCTTCTTTAACTTCTTTTCCCTTAGACTTAATTTGGATTCTTTCAAAAACAGGGATTTTTAGTTTTCTTGTAGAAAACTAATAAACAAATAATACACACTCACGCTCATAAAATAAACATCAGAAATATAGAAAAACTAGACATGGTGGAAAAGGCCTTAGCCTTACAGCATTCCTCACATTCTCATTATTAATCAATCCAATATACAAAGAATGATAATAATACAAATAAATACACGAGGAAGTTGGTCTCAAGACAATACGTCTATCTTTGACACTATGGTTGAGAAAATATCTCAACAACACACTAATCTAGGAGCCTAACTAGTTGGAGAGAATCTCTCAACCAACAGCCTAAACTGACTCCTAACCATGAGGAACAAACTCAATCTAGAAAGGTAGGATTAAATCCTAACTTCATGATTTTAATTAATTTAATTATTTGGACTTAGAATTGTTTTTAATGTGAGAGTGAGGCTAAAAATCCCCCCCTTAATGATAAGTCCAAATTAAGAACTAGGAACCATCTTCCAAGTTCTCATACTGAAACTGTTGATCCTCAAAAAACATTTTCTAGAAAAACCGCCAAAGCTAGATGCTGAAAAAAATCAAATCTGAAGAGAACATGAATCAACTGCATGTTTGATTCATCTTTGAATGTCTCTTGAAAACTCCATCACATACCAAGATACAAAAGGATCCATCTTTCCTTTGCTTGCAATCAACATCCTTTGTCCACTGACAAAATTTAATGAACAACCATTGGCGTATTTGTTTGTCCACTGACAAAAGTTGATGAATGTCCATTGGTTGATGACGCTGAAAAACAACTCACTATTTCTTTTGCTGTGTGTGAAAACTACGCACTGCTTACTTTGTTGTCGATCACCCACTGGCGAATGTGTTGATTCTCACTCGCTGCTTCGCTGATGTTGTCGAGACTTTCAGTCTGACAACCACTTACTTTCATTGACATTTTCCCCCCTTTGTCAGCTGAAAGGAGAGACAATATTCTTCAAATTATTGTTGAACTCCCCCCTTTAGGTTTAGGAGTGTTTCACTGATGTACTCTCCCCTTCAACTACATGAGAGTACCATCTTAATTTTTACTATTGGCTGCAATATTTGTGAGTGAATTCGATTGTAAACTTATACAATCTTTTGACCGTGGATGACCATTCCTAGGGAACAATCCATGAATAATCGATCTTCAATATGCTTAATTGTTTTTGTGTGCTACATTGTGTTGATGAATGATTTGACTTGCCACAATGGTGACAAGGATGGAGATCAAAACATTGATCTTCCAAATGATCGGTTCTTTGACAATGAAGGCATTTTGGTTTGAATGCAACTTCAATGTGCATGCATGTCTGTTTGTCTGCAACTTTCTCATGGCTTCTTAATTGTATTTGATCAAGAAATCTTGCACTGATGAAATTGATCGGCTTAGGATAATGGGGGATATGCAAGTTGTTTTCATCTTTGTCATATCCTAATCCTCATCGATTTTTGTTACTTTGAATTTCTTCCCATGGCTTGATGATTGGTTTGGAAGAAAGTTGAACTGGATCAGGGACCACTTCGACACTTGAAGTTGGTTGGATCAGTGACTTGGAATCAACATCTTTATCTTCATCTGTATAGATGAAAGACTTGAAAACATCACTCTTCTATTGCAACTCATCTCTTTGAAGTTTTGACTCCAGTTGAAGGAACTCAATTGTTTCATGTGCTTGTCGTAGATTTATTGAAATATCAACAAGAGTTTCTTTGCTAATTTGTACCATGTCTTCAACAGTTGAGAGGATCAAACTGTTAAGAATATTTAACAACTGAATTATTTTCGCCATGTGAACTTGTTGGAACTCATGCTCGCTTGCTTTTAATACTTGTTGGATTTTCAGAACTCGCTTGATGTTTGGTTAATTGTTGCACACTCGCTTGAACTTGTTTTAACAATTGATTGTTTGAACTCACACATGATTGCTTTCATGCTCGCTTGATGATTGGTTTGAATGACACGCTGACTTGCTTTGTTGTTTAATACACTTGTGTTAAACACTGGCTTGATTTGATGCTCACTAGAATTCAGACTTGTTTGATGATGATTGCTTGCTAGATGGCTTGCTTGAACTTGCTTGATTGATTACTGACACTTTGTGCTTTCTTGAATGTACTCATTGAATGTGCTGAAAAAAAGGAAGGGTGTCGAACACAGTCGAAAATGCACCCAAGAGACAAATGAAAAGTTCAATCTTGATGACTCAGTTGAAGACTTACTTGACTTAATGTATTCACCTTAACAATTCAAATTAGGGTGTCGGTTACAACCAAGAATGCACCCGTACAATTAAATTAAAAAATGTTTATCTGCAAGTGATACAAAAAGTGTTGATGATGTTGATGTCGTCTTGGCTTGAAATGCTTGATTTTGTAGCGTCCATAACTTGATTTATTTGATTACATGATGTGAAATGTGCTTGCCTGGAAGATCATCTTATCAAGTTGATGATGTGACGCTTTGTGCTTGTGTACTTTAAGCCTGATCACAGGAGCTTGATTAAGCATTATTATACTTAAGCTTGCTTATGTGCATGTAGTTGTTTAAAAATAATACAAAAAGGGAATTTTGATAATCTGAGCCTAAGTCATGCACACACAATCATTACACACGGTGTACCTAATATCCCCTTTTTCAATTTCGGGCAAATCTAGGACACAAGCACCACAAAAATTATGATTTTATTAATTACTGGAGTACATCATTCTTCAATGTCACAACTTTGTAGTGTAAACTTCTCAATGAGAATGTCACACTTGTAAGCAAATTGTCCTCAAAAAACTACCTGCACTAACTTAATCACTCTCAAAGTAAAACATGACTTTGAATTACAACAATGACTTTCTCTTAAAAAAATTCACTTTTTGCTCCAAATACTGAATATGCATCTTATGACTTCAAAAAATCACTCATTACATAAAGAATTAGAGATACTCCTTATCTCTCCAAAACTTATCACTCCAAAATACAAAACACTTATTTCTCCAAAAACAAAATTTACCAACATTTCTTATCTAAAAAAAAAACCCTCTCTCCAATAATAAATTTTCCTTTCAATATTTTTTGAACTTAAAAAAATCATGAAATCACTTCAACCATAATTTACTTCTATCTCTCTTTTGTAATTATTCTAATGGGGTGCGTTTGCGACAAACCCTCTGCGAGGGCCACAGATTATGCAGAGAGCGCTATAGAGAAGGGGGCATCCTCCAATAGCCGATCTTCTTCTATGGTGTCTCGGCAGTTGGTAGCCCCCGCTATCATGGACCAAGGAATTGATGCCGAGAATGGACACGAGGGGGATTATAGGACTAAATTAAGAGGAAAATAGAGTAATGGTGCTAACCCAATTTCATTTTTGTCGGACAATGTTGAAAAGAAACAGCACTATCATCAACATCAACATTAGTAGCATCATCCTATTTGCTCTCATCATCTGCGGCCACATGGGGAATTCCTTCCCAATGCCAATTCTAATACCGCCACTGAAGAAACCATAGGTGAAATACCAGTTGCGACTGTAGAAGATGTTGAAGTTGCAGTTAAGGTTGAATGTGTAGCTTTTACATGAAATAGAGGAAAGGACTAGGCACGCACACCAGGTGTCTTTTATGCTAAGTATCTCCATGTTATAGCTTCAAAGGTAACTGAAAGGAAATCAAAATTAGTTGAGCTGGAGGCCCCTGATAGAGGGAAGAACAGAGGTAGAACAACTGCACAAAATTTTTAAATTGTGTGGTTCACCATCTGAAGATTATTGGAAAAAGTCAAAATTGCCACATGCAACTATCTTCAAGCCACAACAACGATATACACATTGTGTTGCAGAGACGTTTAAAGATTTTCCACCATCGGCTCTAGCACTAATTTTGAGCAGATTTTGATATAATTTGAATAGATTTTGTGCCAATAAATAAGGATTTCTTTGATCTTCCAATCTCCTAGACGATAGATGGTAGATTTGTCAGATCTCAAATACTTAGAACTGTCGATGTGGAACACTTACAAGCGGTGGATCTTGATCCTCTGATATACTCCATAATGTATGTAATTGAATTCACAATTACAAGTGGCTTATCCTGTAGATCCGAACTAGAGTTTTTTTATCGCTAGCAAAATGTGAAGATTTTCCCTCAGTCCAATGTAGAGATCCATAGTCCAATGCTGATATTCTTAGAGATCCACAATATTACAATGGAGAATTAGGATATACATTCAAGATCACTTCTACGATGACTCTAATGGAGAGTTGGGATCTAGCTATACTCCACATATTCTATTTCTGAAATTAAATAGATAATAATGGATGTAAAAATCAAACTCAATAGCCTTTAATATGTGGAATGAACTGATATATACCATAAAAATCAGATTGACATGCCTCCAGACACAAACTTTGATGCTAGAATATCCACATAGCAGTTTCTCAATAATTGCGGATCTCGATATACGTAATGCGAATTACTTTTTGAAGTTTCAAATGCTACCAATTTGTACTTTATTACTAATGACATCGACCTCAACTTTCAGAAATTGACTCGATAATGGTGGCCTCATTAAATCACAATCCACATAACATTTCGCTTTTAATCGGCCTTTACATGCTCAAAGATGCAACAAATCTTTTTCCCTCATAATCAGAGGGCTCACAGGCAAAAACAAAATACTCAACAACACTCCCCAAAGAGCATAATCTTGCTCTGATACCACATGTAGAAAACTAATAAACAAATAATACACACTCACACTCATAAAATAAATATCAAAAATATAGAAAAACCAAACATGGTAGAAAAGGCCTCAGCCTTGCAACATTCCTCACATTCTCATTATTAATCAATCCAATATACAAAGAATGATAATAGTACAAATAAATAAATGAGGAAGTTGGTCTCAGGATAGTACATCTATCTTGGACACTATGGTTGAGAAAATATCTCAACAACACACTAATCTAGGAGCCTAACTAGTTGGAGAGAATCTCTCAACCAACTAAGCCTAAACTGACTCCTAACCATGAGGAGCAAACTCAATCTAGAAAGGTAGGATTAAATCCTAACTTTCATGATTTTAATTAATTTAATTATTTGGACTTAGAATTGTTTTTAATGTGAGAGTGAGGCTAACATTTCCAAAGATTTTCTTATCCTTTTCCAATTCCTCAGCTGTGCTTTGAGAAATTGCTAGAGTGTTGGGATGAGCATGTCTAATTGCATATTGAGTTTCCACGGGATTAGCTTCAAGGTATTGATCTAGAATAGACTTGTAAGGAGGTTTGTGGTCTTGAGTCATATCCCTTAGAAATTTATTGAATCTTTGTTTGAATTATTCCATAGTTTCATTTTCATTTTTCTTAATAGCGTTGAATTCTTTAACTAAATATTTTCCTTCTCTTTTGTGCCCATGTGTATCTTTGAAAGCATCAAGGAGAGTCCTC
>APFE031697591.1:0-19482 GCA_000404065.3 Pinus taeda
TTGGTCAATCTGGAAGCCTCGTGATGTTGAAGCTACTTCTGCTGCTATAATGTGCTCCCTCTGTTGCCACTACACTACTGCAACCTCTTCTATGCCTCTCACACTGCTGCAACCTCCACTGCGCTGGTACAGACTTTTGCACTCTAGCACTGCCTTGTCGCTCCATCACATCTTGCTCCACTCGACACCTGTCATCATGCTATTATCGTTAAGGGCTCCCGTAGCCGTATGTGATCTAAGAGTTTGGGCACCTCAAGGATCCTACCCCCAATCGTGTAGTCCTCCCGACTACAACTCAATGTTGACCCGCCTCTTCTCCAGAGGCGCATGAGCACTCATGGCACAATAGTCATCAGTCTCGACATCCTTTTCCGCCTTTGCTGGAGCAGCCTTTGAGTCAGAAGCTTCTCCCTTACCTTTCTTCCTAGGGCATTGAGAGGCATAATCTCCCAGCTCCCCAAAGTTGAAGCACTTGACCTTGGAGATGCCTTTCTTCTTCCTCTTTTGTAGCCCCTGTTGTCCCACTGATGTGAGTTGCATCCTCCTCCTCCTCGATTCGAACTCCCTTACCGCTACACCCCGCCTTGGTCAATCTCATGAGCTCTTCCTATCGAAGAGCTGCCCACATCTCCTCCCAAACGAGGAGAGTTTCTCTGCCCAAAATGCTTTGGACAAACGTCTTCCACTCCTCAAATACTGCATTTAGGGCAGTCCTGACTAAGAACTCTGGATCTGGAGTAGACCCCACAGAAGTACGTTGGTTGTGAATCCCCTGCAGCCGGAGAAGGAAGGGATATATCTCCTCTCCTTTCTACATCTGATATGACCTCATTTGATTCTCCAATAACATCTTCCGTTGCACGGAAGATCCCTGGTATAAGGTGGTCAGGGTGTCCCACATCTCCTTCGTTGTCTTTTTCTCAGCAATGGGTGGTATGACATGATCCTTGACCCTGTCTAGGATCATGCATTTCGCCTTCTCCTGGGCCTCCTCATACTTCTCAGCTACATCAACGTCAACTAGGACAGCTACTACACTCAAGGCATACTCCTTGATACGATGTTTATCCAAGATTGCCAGGATCCTGGCCTTCCAGATGACAAAATTGGAAGCCCCGTCCAATCTGTCTTAATCCGTCAATCCGTTCACTACCAACTCTGCTCCTCTTCTCTAGACTCCCTTTGAGTCCTGATTTCCCTCTCCGGCCAATCATCAAATCACTCCTCTCCATGCCTCCTTTGCCGCTGCAACCCAGATCTAGATTTCTTGGCTAGAAATCTGTCGAGGTAGTGCTTCCCTCTACCTTGGTTCAGTCTCGTTAGACATTGTTCTACACCAACAGAAACAGCATCCCAGTAGCTCCACAAATCAAAATCTGCACAGCTCCCTTAGCCCCGGCAACAAAAAAATCTGAGCCCTTCAGGCTCTATGCAATCTTTGCATGGGTTGAATCTGTTCCTATGGTCAACTACATCAATCCTTCCTAGCTCAGAAGGATGACGTGGCTCTGCGTGAGCCAAATCTGCCCTCCTCTGCCTCTGCGCTGGCCCTGACGGCTGACGCAGCTACTACATGGGCTCCTTCTAGCTACTGCGTCTTCCTCTCCCAGCTTAGAATGCTGACGCAGGCACTGCATGAGCCTCTGCGTCACACTCTCTACACTGCGTCACTCCTCTTACCTCTTCAGCTCTGGAACAACTACTTCTCTTTTGCAGATTCTCAGATTTCTTGGTTGGTGTCTTCAGTCGCCTATGATCTACATTCGCTCTGATACCATGTGAAAATTCCTGAATCTAACACATTAGAAACCCCTATTGCAATTACCAGTTTACAATCTCCTACTTGTTCTTTACATTAACAAGTTATTTAATTGCATAAACATCGAAGTAAACACTATTGCAGCCTTCACAAATATACAAATCATGCACTGAAATAAACAGAGACAAATACGCAAGGGACATCGTTATTTTTGGACAATCATCCCCGGAAAAACCTAATTCAGGAAAACCGGTGCAGCATAAAGAGGGTTTGTATTGTTAAGAAGATTTTGTGAATACAACTAGGGTGTCAGAAATGGCTCACCCAACAGAGAATATCCTCGGCAGTACTACCTCTATCCGGAGACGGATATTCTGGCAAATCAGTAAACGAATGATCAAACCCCATAGTGACTCCCGTGTTGATGTTTCTAAGTCTACCAGTTAGAAACCCTCCATGCACTTTATCTGATTTATTCCCACCTACTTGTTTCGTTACTTAACAAGTTATTTACAATGTAAATACTGAAAATAAACACTAGTGCATGCTCAACATATTACAGATCAACAACTGAAGGAAACAGAAACAATCACACCAAATGACACCATTATTTTTGGACCAATGTCCCTGGAAAAACCCAATGTGGGAAAACCAGTGCAGCTAACTGAGGATTTTTTTATTAAGCAATATCAGAGTACAATCTAGGTGCCAAATCTGGCCCACCCAACAGAGAATTTCCTTGGCAGTAATACCTCTCAGTTTGAGACAAATGTCTCGGCTGAAACCCCGGATAAACCTTCCGGCAGCTCCTCAGCTCCAATTTGCCCCAGAAACCCCAACGTCTGCCTTTCTGGACTACGTCAACCTCTCTCTGCCTAGCGCTGGCCCTGTGTCACCCTGAAAGGGTCTGCATCAGCCTCAGGAGGCCCTACGTTAGCCTTTTGGCCCTCTGCGTCAGCAATGCTGCCCTCTCTGAAGCATTGCGCAGCTCCCGGCTGCCTCTGCGTGGCCCTGCGTGAGCCCTGGCTGCTACTGCGTCTCTCTCCCCGACTACTGCGCTGCTCTACCGGCACTATCTCTGCCTCTCTGTCTCTTTGTACTCAATGCCCCTCAGCTGCAACTCCGATCACTGATTCTATCTCTCTTAGCAAACCCCGCTCTAGAGAATAGAATGACTAATCACTTTGGTGTACTCTTCAAGTGACCCTCAAGCCTCCTCTTATACTTTTATCGTTGAAATATCAATGGCCGAGATTAAATCCCTAATCAACGGCTAAGATTAGATCTGGCTTGATCCATGTCTTTTGGACCATTCTAACACGATTTCATATTAATCCACATTAATATTTTAATTTCCTTAAGTTTAGACTTAGGGAATCCATTAAAAATATTAATTATTTTAATATCTCCTGAACTGTTTAGAATCTACCCAAACCATTTCTAGGTATTGGAGATCTCATGTGCCCCAACCTCTCCACCAAATTTTGTGGCTAGAGCACATCCGATGCTACCCCAAATCAACATCCGGTTGTTCCCTATGCTGGATAGTGAAAGTTGCTCCAAGCACTGCTCTGGAACTGCATCACTCCTCCAGGAGTTGCGTCACCCTCTCCTGGCTCAAGGTCTGCTGATCTGCTCCCAGTCTGCCCCATAGAATCTCCCCAGTGTTGCCTCTGAGGCCCAACGTCAACCTCTACAGCTTCTGTGTCACCTGCATCAGCCTTTTGCGTCCTCTACATCAGCTCTTCGGCCTTTGCGTCAGCCCTTCTAGGGCCTACGCTGTCTCTCCCGGCACTGTGCTGCCTCTTTGCTATGTATTTTTCAGCCTCGGATGAAAATACCTTGCTGAACTGCCCCCACTGCAACTCTGATCACTAACCCGATTTGCTCAGCAAACCTCGCCCCAAAAAATCGAATTCTTCGATCTCTTGGTGTATCTCCAACTGACCCTCAAGCCTCCTCTTATACTTTTCCTGTTGAGTCTTCAACGGTCGAGATTAAGTACCTAATCAACGGCTAAGATTAGAACTAGCTTGATCCTCATCACTCAGAACTTTCTCACCCATATTTTATTAATACACTTTAATATTTTTATTTTCCTAAGTTTAGACTTAAGAACTCATTAAAAATATTAATTATTTTAATAACTCTTCATCCGGGTGGAATTTCTCCAAACGATTTCTCGGTCTTGGAGATCTCATGGGCCCTTAGCCTCTCCACCAAATTTCATAGCTAGAGCACATTCGATGCTACCCAAATTCAACAAAGGGCAAGAGATTATTTTTTAGTTACAACAGCATTAGCTAGCTCCACAGGTTGACCTTGATATATCTAATCCTCAACTCGGGAAGAATCTTTTCCAACATCTAAGCTTTCAGAATGTCTTTGTAAAGAATAATTTCAAGCAGATAAATCACTTGGGTTAAAGGGACCCTCATCTAGAACAGAAGCAGACTAAACATGGAGAAATCCTTTGCTTCCTACAAAACAAAAAAGGCATAATTTATCGAATTCTAGGGTGTAAGTCAGATCCAGATTAGTCAGAAGAAGCCTAAGCAGATTCAGAACATTTTACCACTTGGGTGCAATTTGCAATCTTCAGCGACACATTCCTAATGAGATGAATTCATCAGCACCAAAGTCCAGAGCATTTAACGCTAGATTTTTCTCAGAAACCATGCACAATTCTCCATGCCCAGCTAAGTACAAAACATACCATTAACAATCGCCAGAATGGTTCAATCCAACATCTAAATTTGTTGCATGCACAGCCTGCATGACCCTGACAAATGAATCCCCAATTCAAGACATTCATGGAGTTTTCCCTGCAAATGCAAGCACATTTGAAAATTGAAACCCCTGCGGCTCAAGCAGAAAGCGTCAAAGTTTACCCAGAAACAGAGATTCCCGAAACTCATTTTGAACAGAATTAGGGCTCGAGGGTTTGCCATAATTTAACTCCTGTACTTTCATCAATGAAGGATATCTGAAGCGAAGATTAGAGATCTGTCTATTCAGAAAGTGATATTGGTATTGTAGCAGAATGAAGCCTCAGGAAGGACTCCTTTCTGAAGATCTATTGTGCCATACATAAATGATAAACCAGACCAGAATCTCAAACTATCAGATTGTCATGGGTCCTTCAGTGTCCCAGGATAGGTCCAGAAAAAGAGGATCCGTTCGGCAAACTAAGTTAATCCCTGGGAGTCTTTGAATTTTTATTTGGTTGAGGGCTCAAGCTAATCTTCGGGGTTTTTCCTCATCAATTCATCATTTCGTTTCCTTTTTAATCATCTTAGGGAAATAATTAGGAATTAAAGAAGCAATAAAAGACACAAGAAATAAAACAAAGTGATTGTAGATGTAGTTATCAATGCAGAGAGTAATAAAGCAAGATTACTACCACAAATATTTTTCATGACATAAGAGTTTACCATATCTAGAGACAAACATTTCAAGAAGATAGATTGCAATTTCTATTAGTGTTTTATATGAGATAAAAGGCTATAAATCTTGCCTGTGGAAGAACTCGGAAATAATGAATATCACCTCCAATAATCTGAAGTGGATTCCCATCCTTCAAGAACATATCATTGGAAATCCAAAACTTTGGAGCACTTTGCTGCTGAAATGCAAAAATCCATGACCATGTAGAAAAGATTAGCTCCAAGCAAATATTTTATAGTTAAACTACCTTACATCCTAAGAAAAATCAAAAATATTCTTTGTTTAGATCTCTCGTCTCACTCATCTGAGAATTATTCCACGCCAATCTAGTAGTTATTGACCTAATGCTATAATCCCAAACCTTGTTGCTCAATAAAGGGCTAAATTTGGATATCATATGGTGTTATGATGAACAATGTTCCGTTGAACATATTACTCATTATAATGTTGTTAGTTAATGATGCGTTAAAAAAAAATTAATAGGTCCCTATAACTAGCAAATAGTATCTATGTTACCATCACTGGAAAATATTACTGAGAAATGTAGTTTGGATAGGAATTTCCTGCACAGGCTCTAGTATGAACGTGCAAAGAGTGATTCGAGACATTTCGAGGAATGACACAGATGACGAGATGACATAGCGGGACCCAGAACAAGGACTGGGGGAATCTAAATGGCACTCAGTGGACCTGTTTAGGAGAAGGGCCTCATGGACAACGTCAAGTTGTGTCTTAGGTCTAGATTTCTTATTATTTCATCTCCTCTCATTATTTGTAAATGGACCGCTTGAGAAAAGTGGAAAATAAATCCATCTTGTAATTTCACTTGAAAAAATAAAATAAAAGTGAAAGCCTAATGTTTTGAAGTCAACTTAGCCTTGGGAATCTAAATGAAATGTTCAAGGTCTAGAACATTAGTAACTTATATTAGGATTTAACCTTAGCCAACATCTCAAGATTGAGATAGGTTGCAGCCAAACTTGAGGAGATCAGTTGCTAGGATTGAAGAGATTAGTTATTTCTCTGAAAACATAAAGAGAACAAGATAGGAGAAATCAATATCATATGAGAAGAAAGCAAGAGAGCAAGAGAAGAGAAAAGTGCATTCAAGGAGAAGAAGCCAAACAGCTCAAGTGACCAACAAGTACAACAGGTTGTACACTGTATCAGAGTCTTATACATGCACAGGCCATACACCGTCAAATTTGTCAAGCATATTTTATCTTTTATGGATTGTTGGAGTGTGCTTTAACGTTGAGAGGAAACAAAAAGCGATTTTCTCTCCAGGAAAGGTAAAAACAAAGCAGGTCGCACTGCTGTAGCTATACACTCTTTTACACAAAACCATGCATTGTTGTTTGAAGTGATTTATTGCAGCCACTAGTTTAGCAGGCTGTAGAAGTCACCTTATAAGCTTTGATTAAAGGACTGAAAATATGATTAGAAGGAGAAATCCCTGTGTTGTGTTTTATTTCTTCCGCTGTTCAATTTCAACTACGATGTAATTGATGCAATGTTCACAAATTTAATTCTGTTAAATAAACTTTATTTTGAGTTATTTAATGAGAGAATATTACAACAGCAGTCACTAGGATTAGAAAAATTTACATGGTACTAAAGATACTTCTCTAATTGAGATTCTCAAGGGTTTGTAATAGTAAATCACTGCTGGGAAGAAGAACCAGCAGCCAGAGGGTTTCAATTTTCTTTTCAAAGATTAATTTTCAAATCTAGGAGTTTGTAAATTAAATTTCAGAGGTGGCCTCAACTCGCCTTGGATTTGTGGATAGACTAGATGGTGCCTCAAATTTCTTATTGTGGAAAGTGAGGGTTACACTCTTATTAGAATAAAATAATCTGTGGGATATTGCCAAGGATGTTTTGCCTTCACCTACAAATTCGCAACAGTTGGCAATGTTACCCACCAAAAGTGGCTAACCCCTAGAAGAAAATTTTTCTCCCCGTTGGTCAGCCAGCAGTGCTATGATGATCCACAGATAGCTTTACTTCAAAGCTCTCCCCTATACTCCAGTGAGTGCTCTCTCCCATAAAACATACCTTTTGAAGGAAAGTGGATCATCTATCATAAGGTACATTAACCATTTATGTAATTATGTGCTTCATTTAATGTTTGGGGCATACGAATATGGATAACAAGCCTAGCTGGATGATTGACTACTATCAATTGTACCCTTCATCCCATGCTTCACATGGGAGATTATCCTTTTCCCATAGTTCAGTGTGACCTCCCTCAAGGCCCTTTTCTTCCATTGTTAGGAGGGGCAATAATAGGAGACACTGATTGATATAGTGTGCCCAAGGTAATCCACACTTGCCACCTTCCATTTTTACCTTAAATTTGTTAGAAAATCAATTAGGGAAGCATTTTTAATTTAACTTTTCCTTACTTGTCAGTTATTTGTGACGTTATATTTTTTTTCTTGTCCATGCTTATGTTCTTATCATTGAATAAATGACAAAACAATCAAGATTGCAAACATAAATATGAACACAAGATATAGAATCCAAGCCAGGGCAAAAAACCCCAGGGGAAGCCCCAAAAAGAACTTCTCTTCTTATAGAATCAATTCAAAGGAGACTTCCAAGACCAAAACCTAGACTGTCTCCCTCCAAGAACCAAGTCAACCAGCCAGTCTTTCTTCTTCAATGCAAGACAAAGTCTCCAAGGACAGCGAAACAAGATCTCTTCAAGATGAGGGCTCTTCTAGCCTTACGAGCTTACAAAAGCAGCCTGCAATACCTCCTGCAATTTCAGACCTTAGGTAACCCTAGAAACTTTAGGGTACTCGCATGTGTGTGTTGATTTGGGGTAGCACCAGAGGTGCTCTAAGCCTCAAATTTTGCAGGGAGGCTTGGGCACATGCATTCCAAAGAACCCAGAAAGTGTTTTGGGAAATTTCACCCAGAAGTGATTTTATTAAAATAATTAATATTTTTAATGGGGTTCCTAAAGTCTAAACTTATGAAAATTAAAATATTAATGGGTATTAATCTAATCAGGGGTGAAACTTCTAGAAAAAGCCACGGATCAAGCCAAAAGGATCTGAATCTTTTCTTATGTTTTAATCTAGGTCGTTGGTTGTCCTACAGGAAGATATAAGAAGGGGCTTGAGGGTCATTTGGGAAACACACAGAGAGATAGAGGAAATCGATTTTCTGAAGTGAGAAGTTCTCCGGAAGAAAAATCGATTAAAGAGATCTCTTGCAGTTGAGAGGCAAGGATAGCAGCTTCCAAAGAGAGAGATTCTCAGTCGGAGATACATTAGCAGAGAGAGGCAATAAGTGATCCAGAAGCCTTGACACAGAGGCTGACGCAGGGCCAGAAGGCACACGCAGAAGTGTCGCAGAGGCAGAGAGAGAAAGTCGAAAATTAGAGTAGAGGGTCAATTTCAGCAGCCGGAAGTCAAGGTGTGAGACCGGGAGGCTGAGAGCAATGACTCTGGGTTACTGATCGAGTCCCCATTTGGGTGACGCAGTGCCTGGAAGTGTTGACGTTGGGATAGCGTAGAGGCAGTGCAGAGATAGCGCAGTGCCTGCCAGGGGCACTTCATCCAGCAACCGAAACAACCGGGACTTTTTCTTAGTGATTGTTTGAGGTAAACTCACAAGGCTTCTGCCAGTATTTCTCTTTGTAACTGAATAACCCTTTGAGGTATTCAATGATGTATTCAGAATTTGCTACTGCTTAATAATAATAAACCCTCAAATTTGTTTCATCGGTTTTCCTGCATTTGGTTTTTCCGGGGACTTTTGTCCAAAAATAATTATGTCTCGTGTGTTTCTATTTCCTTGCTCAGTTTCTATGTTTCAGAATTATATTTAATTGGTGTAGGCTGCTTCAGTAATCTGCTTCGATATTTCATGAAGAAATCTGAAATAAGTTTGTAACATAATTTACAATCTAGGAGAAGTAGATTTAGCCAGTTGCAATAGGATTCCTGAGATTGTTAGATCTAGGAATTTTCACATGGTATCAGAGTTGTTGATGTGAAATAGGAAGAGCAGATCTAGCACTAAAGCAAGGGCCAACTTGCTGCAGCAGGCAACAGTTCGAATCCCCTAAGGGATAGCGCAGTTCTAGCTAGGAGGGTTATATTTTCGTGAGTGTCTCTCTCTAAGTGAGCCAACGGAGAGGTAAGACTGCCAGATCGAAAACTTGCCAAGGCAGAGGGAGCTACGCAAAGCCACGTAGAGCTAGAGGGACGCAGTTTTCTGCAAGCTGAGCGTTGGGCAGAAAAGTCGTCAGAAGGAAGAAGCAGATCACATAGTGAGGGAACACTTCCTCAGTGATTTCTTGCCGAAGAAATCAACATTTTTCATTTGTTGAGTAGCAGAGGAGCAACAGCTTACCAGCTCCATCAGGGAGTGCATAAGGCAGCCTAGGAGCTACGCAATAGGGAGAAAGAGGGAGTTGTTCGACATTTTTTCAAGGATATGGCAACCAATGGCTTGAGGGATCAGGACAAGTTGCATAGGGCTTCCAACTATGCCATCTGAAAGACTAAAATGACTTTCCTTCTAGATGAGCATACCCTCAAGACGTATGTTGATAATGTGGTAGTTGTCTAGGCGCATGCAAATCTGCTGAAGAAGTACAGAGCTGAGATGGCTAAGGCGAAGAGAATGATCCTGGATGGAGTCAAGATCATGTGGTGTGCCACGTTGCTAGCAAAGGGACCGCTAAGGAGATGTGGGATGCCTTGGCCACATTGTATCAGGGATCTTCCAAGCAACGGAAGATGTACTTAGAGCAGAAGCTAAGATCTACTCAGATGCAGAAGGGAGAACATGTGGATCCGTTCCTCACGAAACTGAAGGAGACCCGTGATGAGCTGTCAGTAGTGGGACATACACCTTAGGATTCGGAGTTAGTGAGACTGGCTCTAAATTTCATCTCGGATGAGTGGCAAATCTTTGTCCAGAGTATCCTGGGCAGAGCAGCATTGCCAAATTGGGACGAGATGTGGGCAGCTCTAAAACAAGAAGAGTTGAGGAGAGACTTGCTCAAGGTCAAACTTGACGGGAGCAACAGCAACAGTGGGTCGAAGCCCAAAGTAGAGGAGGAGGATAACGTAGCCCTGGCATCGAAGGGACAGCAGGGGCAACAGAGACAAAAGAAGGATGTCTCTAAGGTGAAGTGCTTCAGGTGGCCACTATGCATCCCAGTGCCCTTTGAAGAAAAAGGACAAGGATGAGAAGCATGATCCTAAGGTTGCAGGCGCAAAGATCGAACAGGAGGAGTTCGCCATGGTAGCCAAGATATCTCCAGGAGGGAGGTGGGCTGATATGGAACTGTAGTTCAATAGAGCTATAGATGGGCAGGATCTTTGAGGAGCCCACCTCTTGGATCATCACCTTGCTATGGGAGCCCATGATCAGTAGTAGCAGGATGGTGGAGTTTTTAGTTGATGCCATGGAGTGTTGATTCGACAGATGAAGTGGTTAGTAGCGCCAGAATGTGAGCAACGCAGGGTAAAGAAGCAGCAGTGCGAGGACGCACAGTGCAGAGCTTCAATAGCGCAATGGGTTCAGAAGAGAGAGTGGGACTAGCAGCCGTCAGGATTTCAGCAATAAGGTGTATCCACTGGATACTTGTCCAATTTTGGGTGTTTTCAGTTGCTTCTCTCAGCAACTGAGTTGCAGTACGGATGCAGTGTTAGCAATGGTAGTGTTAGCAGCATAGCAAATGCAGCGTTTGAGAGGGAGATGTAGTACAGATGTAGCATTGACAATGGCAGTGTAAAAGGCAGTTGTACAGTTGCAGCAGCAGCACAGTAGTTGGTGGACCGCATGTCAGACATCAACAGTGCAGAGGACGATGTTTCAGAGTCAGAGCAGTATGCAGTAGCAGTGTATTGCTAGAACACATTCCTCGCTAAGAGGGAGTGTTGATTTGGGGTAGCATCGGATGGGCTCTAAGCCTCAAATTTTGCAGGGAGGCTTGGGTACATGCATTCCAAAGAACCCAAAAAGTGTTTTGGGAAATTCCACCTAGACGTGATTTTATTAAAATAACTAATATTTTTAATAGGTTTCCTAAAGTCTAAACTTAGAAAAATTAAAATATTAATGGGTATTAATCTAATCAAGGTTAAAACTTCTAGAAAAAGCCACGGATCAAGCCAAAACAATTTGAGCCTTTGATTATGTTTTAATCTAGGCCATTGATTGTCCAACAGGAAGATATAAGAAGGGGCTTGAGGATCATTTGGAAAACCCACAAAGAGATAGAGGAAATCGATTTTCTGTAAGAAGTTCTCAAGAGGAAAAATCGATTGAGGAGATCTCTTGCAGTTGAGGGGCAGGGATAGCAGCTTCCGGAGAGAGAGATTCTTAGGCAAAGATACATCAGTAGAGAAAAGCAGTAAGTGATCCCAAAGCCTTGACACAAAGGCTAACGCGAAGCCAGAAGGGCCATGCAGAAGTGACGCAGAGGCAGAGAGAGAAAGTCGAAAATCAAAGTAGAGGGTCAGTTTCAGCAACTAGAAGCTGGGGTGTGAGACCGGGAGGTTGAGAGCAGTGACTCTGGGCTACTGATTGAGTCCTCAGCTGGGTGACCCGGTGCCTGGAAGTGCTGACGCTGGGACAGCGTAGAGGCAGCGCAGAGATAGCACAGTGCCTACCAGAGGCACTTCATCTAGCAGCCGGAATAGCCAGGACTTTTTCTTAGTGATTGTGTGAGGTAAACTCACAAAGCTTCTGCCATTATTTCTCTCTATAACTGAATAACCCTGTGAGGTATTTAGTGATGTATTCAGAATTTGCTACTGCTTAATAATAATAAACTCTCAGAGCTGTTGCACCGGTTTTCCCACATTGGGTTTTTTCAAGGACTTCTGTCCAAAAATAATTGTCCTATGTGTTTCTATTTTCCTTGCTCAGTTTCTATGTTTCAGAATTAAATTTAATTGGTGTAGGTTGCTTTAGTAATCTGCTTCGATATTTCATGAAGAAATCTAAAACAAGTTTGTAACGTAATTTACAATCTAGGAGAAGTAGATTCAGCTGGTTGCAGTAGGATTCCTGAGATTGTTAGATCTAGGAATTTTCACAGTGTGACCAATAGAAGGCAGATTTCAGACTTCCAAAATTTTCTAGGGCTTCTTCCTATTAGTTTTGTAGCATCGGAGGTGTTCTAATCTCGAAACTTTGTGGAAAGACTAAAACACAGCAGTTCTAGAGACTCACACGGATCGATCCAGAGATGATCTCAGCCATCAATTATGTTTTAACCTTGGTCATTGGAGTCCCGACTGGAGACTATAAGAGGAGGTAGATGGGTATATGTTGAACATACCAGCGCAAATACTCAGTGATCTAGACAGTTCGATTTTGCAGTACATGTAGTTGATTTTGCACAAACCCCTGTAGCTGATTACGCAGGGTGAAGGAGTCTATAATCTAGACGTTGAAGATAAATAAGCACTGATTATTGAAGAATTATTGTGCAATCTGTGGCATTTCTGTTGATTCTGTTTATGTTATGATTTGTCGCTTATAATGTGTTTTCTATGAAATAATGAATAAATGTTGCGTGAAACCACTGAATCTATCTTATTTTTGCATGATTTGAGTAGTTATCTATTTTCGCGAAGATAAGGGTTATTTTTGTGATGGTTTCTGATAAATTGGATAGATCTGCGCAAAGTTAGATCAAGGGTTATCGATTTATGCGCGAAAGTGGATAATTTACCTATTTAGGGTCCGCAAAGACTAATCGTAGACCTTCACGAAGGTCTAGAATCCGTTTTCATAGAATTGCAACAGCAAGCCATAGGAGATTACCGATCTGCATGAAGGCAGATCTAAGCTATAGGAGCTTAAGAACCACTTATCACATGTCCCTGCATGCAAAAACCTGGTTCTAGCATCCCCCAATACTGCTTCGGGTGAAACTGCAGTCTACGCAATGCGGGTTGTTGTCGAAAGGGCCAGCAATTAGGGTTTTGTTGGTTGGCGTGAACAACTCTAAACCTGGGTCAAGCCCCCTTAAGCCAACAAATGGTTCTGTTGTCGAGACCAGGATCTATCTAAGGGATGTGCGATAAATGGTTTCCTACGAAGAAAGAGATTGACAAGTGAATTGATAGAAATGTGCACGCATTCGCCGTTCAAGAGAACAGGAGCCCTAAATTGTCCAAGGAGCAGTGGTTGCAGAGATTTTTGTACACATACAAGATCGGAGCATCTATATCTTCCCCGAAGAACTACACGAATGGTTGTCTCAATTGGCTGATAATCAAGGAACGTGGAGGCTTGACTATCCTATAGTGTGGACTCCTGAGTTGGTGCGACGTTTGGAGGCATCATAAAGCAATATCGAGCGGGTTGTGGATGACTGGACTGATCGCACATTGGGAAGCTTTGTGACTTATTTCGCGATTGACAGGAATATTAGCTATAGCGAAGTGGAACGAAGGCCCTTTAAAGGACCGCGAGGTAAGTATTTGAAATCATTAAAAATTGCGATTAAAATGCTAATATGTGAAAAGAGGGTTATGCAGTTACCTTGATGTTTGGGGCTACACGAAGTGGGAGATTCTTTAGAAGGAACAGAGGATCCAACCCAGAATATAGTCCGCTCATTGAACCCCCTTCGAGCAACAACAAAGGGGCAATGCTGACTACACTGCGAAGTGTAGTTCAATTAATTACGCAAGGTATTCTGAGGATACCTCATCCATCCACTCCACCTCCACCTCCACCTCTACCTCCGCCTCATACACCTACACCTTCACCCCTCACCTCCATTTCCACCATTCAACATGGCAAACGCGATGAAAATGTGGATTTTTAAAGGAACAGGGAGCGAAGATCCAGAGCAGTTTTGGTTTGTTGCAAGAGTTGTTTGGACAACGTAGCAGATTACCGATGACAACATTAAGAAAGCGCAGTTGGTTACAGCCTTACAGGATCGCGCCTTAACATGGTATATAAAGTATTGCACCGATAACCCCAACGCGACGTTGGCGGATACCCAGCTAGCTTTTAATAAGGAGTTCAGTAAGCCGACGTCAGAGGCACAGTGTGTAATTGAATTTAAGGAAATCCGACAGAAGATAGATGAGACTCCGTGGGATTTTGATGAGAGGTTGAAATGTCTGATCAGGCAGGCTAATATGATAATCTCAGATTCACAGCATCACAACTAGTTTATAGCATCGCTCTTGCCACATTTAAGAATACCTCTGTCACAGCAGAAGATAGCAACGCAAGCAGAAGCCTTGGAGATTGCGATGAGGTTGGATGCCTCGCTTATACAGGATACGAACCTTGGAGTGCAACAGATACATTCGCAATTGGAAAGTCTGCACTTGGAACTACAGAGCCTGAAGAAAGGGAAAGAAGCTCAGTCGGAGGTGTGCACTAAGATCTGGTGTCTAAAGTGTAAGAGCCACGGACATGATAAGGACCATTGCCCAGTCTTTAAGAACTACACCATAGGGGGATGGCCTGTTCCCCTGAAACCAGAGAATAATGTTGGGACGAGCGCGGGAGCTACGCTATGGTGCGCTATCTATCAGGTTATGGGACAGCATGCTATTGATAAGTTGATAACTACCATTTACTGCAGAAGTTTGTACAGACCCCTCAGCAGTTATTTTGTAATTTCTCTAAGTTTGTAGGACATGATGAGCGCCATTGTAGAAGCTATGAGTTGATGATGGATAAGATCCCTACCTATAGGATGCAAGTAAAAAACCGGCCTCAGGATCAAAGCACGGGAGCAGCGTGCGGAGGATTCCAAGGTCAAGGAAGAAAAAGAGGCGTTGGACCAGGACGGGGGCGTGGACAGGTAATCTGCTATAATTGTGGCGCTATTGTACAAATCCCACGCATCCATCATGTCAGTATTGTCGACAATTTGACCATGTCATAAAGGAATGTCTAGTCCTTATGACAAAGATGCAAGAAAAGAAGGCACAACCCCAGCAACCTACACAAAACATTCAGATGATGAGGGCTAAGCCCCGCAAAGAGGATCAGAGCATAAATATTGTGTTGAGAAGTGGTATGACGACTAGCACAGATAAAAGTAAGCAGCCTGAGGAAGATGGATGGGTGCGCAAGGCTGCTGAGAAGGAAGTAGACTTTGACCTTAATTGCGCTAAAGAGACTTTCATGGAAGCCAAGAAGAACTTCATGTTGATTTGGGTAGCATCGGATGTGCTCTAGCCATGAAAGTTGGTGGAGAGGTTAAAGCACATGAGATCTCCAAGACCTAGAAATGGTTTGGGCAAATTCTTCCCAGTTTAGGAGATATTAAAATAATTAATATTTTTAATGGAGTTTCTAAGTCTAAACTTAGGCAAAATAAATTATTAATGGATATTAATATAAAACTGGGTTAGAAGGTTCTAAAAGACATGGATCAAGCCAAATCTAATATTAGCCATTGATTAGAGATGTAATCTCAGCCATTGAAGGACCAACAGAAAAAATATAAGAAGAGGCTTGAGGGTCAGTTGGAGGATACACCAGAGTGATCAGTCATTCGATTTTCTAGAGTGGGGTTTGCTAAGAAAAGTCAAATCAGTGATCAGTTGCAGCGAGGGGCAGTGAGTACGAGGCAGAGAGGCAGAGATAGTGCTGAGAGGCCAGTGCAAAAGCAGATAGAGGCAGACGTTGAGCCAGAGAAAGCCACGCATAGCTAGCAGGGATTGCGTAGAGGCCAGAAGGGCCTGCATCATCCACAGAGAGGTTGTAGGAGTGACGCAGAGGGTCATAGAGGTTACGCAGTGCCTCAAAGGGCTGACGCGGGGGGTTTCGGGATGACGTTGAGACTAGGTAGGCTGACGCTGAGCTTCAGAGGTGGCTGGAGAGGGTTTCATGGGGCAAATTTTCTAAATATTTGCTTCCGAATAGAGGTTGTTAGCGTTTGAAATTTCATCTCAGGCTGAGAAAGGCAAATCTCAAAGCTACATCAAACCATTCAGCCTCGTAGCTAGCCCTACGGGGCAGGAGAAGGCTCTCTCCGGTCTCTCTCGAAAAATCTTCAATTAGAGAGATGACCAACAAAGTATCACTGATATTAGGCTAGTAAACTGATTAGAAGGATTGATTTTAAAATTTTTGGGTTTTTGGTGGCAAATTGAGGAAGTGGCAATTTTGGGTGCGGGGATTTGACACAATTTTTGCAGGGGGTTCTTTGGGGCGAGATAGGAGACAGTATTGATGCCTTAAGCTGAGGTGAATGGATGAGAAAGACAGGTGAGGAGCTAAGGAGGGCAAACAATAACTTTGAATCCTCCTTAAACAGTAGAAAACATTGAAATTAAACAAACTTAAAAGCAGAGCATGACAGTCATGAATTCTTACTTTAACACTTCGTTTGCTTAATGTGCAGAAGGAAAAGAAAGGAAATGATTCACATAACACACTTACAGGTACATAGAGAAACACACCATCAATACATGTAACCACAAGAATCCCAAAAAGGACTGCAAAACCCTGGTCTTCCTTAGCCAAAAATTGCAGAAATACAGTGATCTAAATACAATGATAGCTTCTCCCTCAAGAGTCCAACACTTCCAACCCCTGAAAATGATTAAGAAAATACATAATATAGGCAAGCCAACCTCTTCCCTTGCCTCTAGGGGTCGAGCTCATCCTTCTAGGAGCAGTTTGAACAACTTCTAAACTAAACACTACAAAATAGGCATTCAAAACAACTTGCCTCTATAAACTTGGAAATCAGTTCATTCATTCAATTTTTACCCTTTACATGAATGAATCTTCTAGAAGTGTTAAACAAGAGTAAAAGTGTCTTAGAGTTGCCATAATTACATCAAAGATAATCATCTTTCACCCCAAAAAATCAAACTGGAGCCAAACTGCGTTTTCTGGGCTGAACTGGTCAAATCTGGCAAAGTTTCCTCAACGGATCGCACATATTTTCTCAACGGGTCTCACACTTTTGCAGCTCTGTTTGGAGGCCTTCCCGGTATCAGAATTGGGTGCAGGATAGCTCGTTGGAAAGGTCTGCGAGTCTACTTTCCAACCCAACTGGAATTTTTGAATTTGGAGGTCATTTGCCCTGTCAAATCTTAATTCTCCCAAGACTAGTTTCTGCAACTCAAAAAAGGGGCAGAAAGTCAAATTTTGCATGCATTTTGACCTTTTGGAGGCCCAGAACTTGATGAAATTTCTTACTAATGGATGAGCAAGTGTAACTTTTCATGCCAAATCCAAAAATGCTAAGTTTTTGCCAAACGGAGCTACGATGACAAAGGGTCTCGCCGGGGGTGAGACCCGTTGAGAAGCCAAAACCTGTAAATTGCACAAAAAATTCACAAATGACAAAATTTTCTCCAAATTTCTTGAAATTTGGGCTGGGAGTCCCCAATCAAGTACCATGCTCTGTCAAAGAGGCTTTGGCCAAAATTTGGAGTGGATCGGGCGTTTTCTTTCGTTTTTGTGCTTTGGCCAACTGTCCTTGGAGCACCTTCATTTTTGCCTTGTAAAATCCACCCCTGCAAATCAGTGAAAGAGGTGAGCTCCTCTCTCTTATGATGACCACCTTTTTCACCTCTATGTGACCTCCTCTGTACCTCAACCTCTGACACTGATGCTTGGTCATCACTCTACTCATATGTTTCGGTTTCTGACATGTTTGAGGAGCAGAGTGGACAAAATGTACTGCTGCTTCTACCTGTAAAAAGTACTGAGTTCTATGTTGTTTCAAGGGGACAAGAACATGAGGGAAATGTTAGGGGAGGGACTTTTGTACAAGGAATTAGGAAAAATATGAAAATAATCAAGGAATTTCAAGGGAGATTTAGCAAACGATCATGCTTATAGGGAGACATATTTATAAATGGGAAATCATTTGCAAAAATTATTGCATATGAAAAACATGCATGGAAATGAACATGGGAACATATGTACATATTTAATAGGGAAATAGGGAAATCATGCACAAAACATGCTGACATATTTACCAACATTTTTGTTATTTACACATGCATATGGTAGAGGGGAATTAGGGTTTTCATTTTTGTGATTTGATGCTTTGGGAGAGGGGTAGGGTTTTCAGTTTTAGTGATTTAGGGATGGGAAGGGGATTTGCATTTCATTTATAAAATGATCATGGGGAAAAGAAATGTACATATGAGTGTGGGCAAAAGGGAAGGGAAGGAAACCAACTAAAGAGAAAAAATAGCTTGAAACACCATAAACCCTAGCACAGTTTGCTCATTAATATTGCAGCCATATAAGTCTATTAATTTACAAGATTTGAGGTTAAAATCATAGCATGAGAGCTTACATCCATCACCAACCAAAAAAATGATGTGTAAAGAGACTACCTTGCACAAATTTGATGACTTGGAGGAAGATTGGGCAATTGTTTTGAAGTTTGTAGCAAGACAGCTCAACGGGTCTCGCAGGTCGCTCAACGGGTCTCGCACCGCCCAACGGGTCTCGCCAGTTATATTTTTACACTATGGAGGGGTGCTGGACGGGTCTCGCACCGCCCAACGGGTCGCATAGACCTCTCAACGGGTCTGGCACTGATCTGCTGCCTGAAATCGCTGCAATTCCGCTCCTTTCGCCTATCACTCTCTCAAAATCTCTCTTGCAAGCTTTTCAAATGCACAATGAGAGTGAAAGGAGGGCACATATCTTTTATAAACTTCATTTGAAAAAATTTCATCCATAAACTCACTTTATAAGGTTTCTTTTTGACACTTTTTTTAAAAACACTGATTTTGGTTTCCTTTATCCTGAATTTGACTTTTTGAGTGCTTTGACTTGATTCTTTTTGCAGGTAGATCATCTGAAGGACCTTGGAACGGGGACCAGGGTTTGCAGTTTGTCTTTTTGAAAAGTTTGAAATTTCATCATTTATTTACAAAACTGAGAAAATGACCTTGGGCTTTAAAAACAGAGTTTTTAAATCCAAGGTAAAAATTGACTGTACAAGATAAAAATATCGAAGAAACATGTTAACTAACCTCCCTCTCGCTTGCTGAGTACTCATGGATTTTCAGAGATATGACCTTGCAGAGACAAATGACCAAAACCCTAGACCTAGGAATTTGACAATAAGACACATCAAGACAAGCTTGAAAAACTGTAATAACTGATATGACCTGATCCAACAAAGCCAAGAGGGGCACAAAGACCAGCTCCTCCATCAGGTTTATGGCATGCCTAACGGGATGCAAAATTTGACACTGATGAGACACCTACTAATGCAAATGCAAAGAGATTTTTGATCACTGATGGAGGGCTTTTCAAGACCGACACTAACA